>JAOXJJ010000359.1:5643729-5696739 GCA_025769935.1 Phoenix roebelenii | reverse complement strand
CTCTCTCCTTTGAAAACTCCAACCAAACAAGAGGCATCTCATTACTTTCCCGTTGACCACACTTTCCCCCTTCTTTTTCCGCGAACCAAACGAGCCCTTAAAGGGAATGGTCATCCTCTTATTCGTGAGACCCGTATGCTGGCTTTGGAGATGGACGATTTTGAGGCGGAACATATTTTTCGAGAGGTGAACAGAGCAGCAGACTGGGTCACCTCTTACGTTGCACGGCATTCAGGAAAGATCTGCTGAACTTCCATTGTAGAGCTCCCGTCCCTATTGTATTTTTTGCTTTCTTCTGATCTGACAGGATGTACTCATGTTAGAGTTATATGAAATTGCCGTTTTCACCTAAAAAAAAAGAAGAGGAAATAAAAGATCGAGAGGGAGGGAACGCTAACTCCTCCATAGTTCCTACCGTATCCCTTTCCTTTCTCCTTCTCTCGAATCCCTTTTGGTCTCTTCTCTTGTCCATCCCCAGTGATCAACTGGCCATAGACATGGACGTGTACTAGTGAACACTATATTTTAGAAACTATTAATACCATTGGAAGTGTGCATTAGGTCATTAGATAACTAATAAACCAGGCGTATATCAGCTGCCCACACACTATATACCAGGATATTATTGGATATATAGAAATTTTCAAGTATCATTTTCGTTTTTAAAAATAATGGATATGGGAGAGGACTATGTTACTGGAAAGAGTCTCCTTCCTCTTGGTCCCTTTAATTTCCACGATCTGTACATATGGGTACGTAGCAAAAAAAAAGAGATTTCAAACGATCTTCTTTGGTGCGTGGACCAGAAAATTTTTGTTCCAACGCCAAAATCCAAAAGTTGGGTCTCTCCCGAAAAGAAAAGGATGCCAACTAGTTGAGCTACGCATTGTCGGCATATACTTCACTGATGAATGTGCCTCTATGCTTTATAGGTCATCCATAATTTTCAGCACATACATGTTCTAATGCTCAAATAAAAAATCTCTTGCTTGGTGTACCCATATTATTCAGCTGGAATTAAATCGCCTACTGATGAACATCATCCTTCTACCAAGTATCTTTCTTCGGGTGATTTATGGTGCTGCCAATTTCGAATTGCAATAACTTTTGCATCATTAGTCTCTCTAAGTTTCTTTTTCTTCATTCCATGCATTTTTCATTACTTAAGTATTTTCCGCTAGCCAAAATACTGTTTAGTATAATGTCATCTCAGGATGCCATCAATGCGTAGGTTAAGTTGGTGCAATTGGTGTGCCATAGCACCCCATCAAGTTGTTTCAAACGCATGAGATGCGTCCCATCGATCTCACTTCAACCAATCAGTTCTATAGGTTTCTGCTGTCAAGCAAAAGAAAGAAAAAGGAAATTAGTGACGCATGTAATATTTTAAATAGTATTTGCTGAAAATTTTTGCTACCTCTTGCTTTTATTTTTCACTCGCTTAAAATGTTATAAATTCTTTGCTTCCGGAAACCATAAAAAAATTATAAACAACTTTGAGAAATAAAAGCATTTCATCATATGCACATCTCAGTCTAAATATTTTATTGAATTTTTAAATAAGAGCAATTCCAAAGGGATAGTTATTTTGCCGAGGTAGGAAGGCCCCATCATTCTGACGTCCCTTGATCTTTTGTGATTGGTCCCTATCTGAGGGTGAATGAGCGCACCACCTACTTCAATTATGTGTGCATGTAAGAGGATATAAAATATATAAATAAATTTATTTCATTGTATCGGCTTAATTTTTTTGGGACAAGTGATAATTTTAACAGTACGGACCATTAGGATGTGTCTGATACTTTGGGCTCCACATTGAACGCCCAAAGGCGTTTGACACGTCAACATCAACGATCTTGGAACATCTTTGTATTCTGGTGCTTCATTGGGTCTGTGATCAGTTCTGTCTCTTGGGTTCTTTTGTTTCAACTTATATTTATATGCAATTGATCATGCAATATGTATGGCGCGGATGAAGGTATTAGAATTATTAGATGCACGTGGTTCGAGCTAGAAGGCATAAAAATTTACACTAAGATTCCATGAAAAATGGTAAGATGTGAATATGCCGAAGGAGGGTTGCTTCGGCATGCGAACATTATATGGGTCTGAGTCGATAGGTCTGATGGAATTCAAGTCAAGTTTGGCTAACCCATGTCCATATTCAAACCAAATGCAATTGGTGGTCGAGCAACCTATTGACACGCCAGGTGGCGGTTAGAGCGGCTTGCATAGCATACCAGATTTGGCTGGCAAGGAATGCTCGAACTTTCGATGAGCATAGTATGTCGCCAAGGCTCGTAGTAGAAAGTGTTCGGGCGCAGGCGACAGAGATTAGTCATGCTTCATTCTTAGAAGGGCCTTTGACAGCTCGAGATATTTGAAGTTCTCATTCTGCCTTGGCAGCACCCCGTATGGTGCTTTTCACCGGGGAGCCCCCACCTTCCAGCTTCCTCAAGATCAACTTTGATGAGTCGATGCTGAGAGGCATGAAGGGTGGAGCAGGTTTCGTCATTAGGGATCCAAATTTCAGGGTTGTGGCAGCGGGTGGCTGTCAATTATTTCACTGCATGGTTCTTGGTGTAGAGCTGAGAGCTGTCTAGGCGGGCCTTCAACGTGCCTAGCATGTGCTACTAGCTAGTTTGTCATATTGAAGAGTGACTCAGCTACGGTCATCTGCTGGATCCAGGGGTCTGAGGGTTGCTGCTGGCGACCATCCTTTGCTTCGAGACATCTGGATGATGATGAGGGATGGAGGGATTATCCAGGCTAAGCATGTGTTTAGAGAAACCAATGGGGTTGCGGACTAGGTGGCCACCTACGTGGCCAACCACACCGACAGCATCGTGTGGGCAGGAGATGGGGAGCTGCGAAGGTAGCCAACTACACCGACAGTATTATGTGGGCAAGGGATAGGGAGCTGCCTCGGGGGCTTTGTGATGTTCTGTTTTCCGACTTCATGGGGTGTATCCGTACAAGTGTATGAATTACCCATCTTAGTAAAAACATAGAAAAAAGAAACCAAATGCTAATAAAACTTCCATCCATATCCAATGTTAGAGAGATAAAAAAACACCCAATTTGATGATTTGTAAATTATTTGCTACACTTTTGGATCATTTGTTTAGATTATTTGATGCACCCTAAATGATGAATCATAAATTATGAAACATGAAAGAGGAAATAATTTAGAAATTATGAAAAAAAGCCAAATGGTTTTTCTTTAGCTATTAGTTCTATTATATTGTTTAAGCATCAATGCAATTAAAAGACATGAAGAAGAAAGAAATATTTTCAAAATAATCAAGCTTAGTTGAAATATTATGTCACTATATATTAAAAGATTAAAATTTTAATAAAATCAATTAGTCATAGCCATACATGAATGGATAGAATTTGGTTGAATAGAGTGGATTATGGTTTGCTTATTCTCTACTCAATATTTTATTTTATATATATGCGTGTGTGTACACATATAGATATATACTTTGTCAGATTAAAGTTTTCAAGTATGTGTGTATCTATCTAAATTCATAGCAGATTTAATAAGACTCAATCCTAATTTTTTCAAGCAAACCAAACCTAATAATTTACTGGATCTATTTTTCAGACGCAAACCCTATAACTTGGATTGATTTTAGGGACCAGTAAGCTATAGCCTTGGCTCTCGAAAGCAGCCACATCCTTAACTGCAAGACTAGAATATTCAAATACTATGCGTAGAGTAAGAGTTAGTAGATCAGGTTAGCCAGCAAATCCTATAAATAAGTTATAATTAAGGTGGAAAACCAATAGAGGAAAGAGTTAATGGTTGCAAATGTTTAGTAAAATTGTTTATGGTAATTAGTGGCAATTTTTTTTTATCAAAATGGTTTATTTTTTCTACTACGATGGTAGAATGGTTTATGTACCCTCGAAATGGCATTTCTTGGAGATTTTAGCATGAGTGACCTCCTAACCAAAGATTTGATCTAATAATTAAATTCAAAATTATATTCTTGAACTGGGTGTTCCATTACATTATAGACAAACTATATATGAAAAATAGACCCACTTTTAATCAAAGTTTCAGCAGGCTAACAAAAAAAGTATTGGTCTGATTTAGAAGGATCATAAGATTCGATATGAATTATATTGGCCACTCCATGAGCAAGATTTACTATATTGAAAGCCGAATTGTGTGCTATTTTTGGAGGCAAAAACTTAACCATACGACATTTAATTGAGATGATTTTTTTTTCCAGATTGGATAACTTTTTAAAATCTACGACACAGTATCAACTTTCTGGGAGGTTTAAATGGTCCAAAATTTCATCATTATTTTTGTCATATAATGACAGTTATAGTAGAATAGTAGTTATATTTAGAAAGCACGTTATGCGTATAATTGACATTTTTATGTATACATGTAACGTATTAATAGACCTTTGAGGTACTGCTGGAACAACCATGATTTTTGATTTTCCTTACTATTGGAGAAGGCAAATCATTGTTATGAAGTTTGAGTTAGATTTTTATGCACTAAGATTATTGCTGAAAAAGGTGATTTGTGGTACTCATGTTGGCGTTACGTGGTTTGAGTGCCTCATTGATCTCTGAATTTTTCCCTACCTTTTTGCACATTCTCTACTTACGTAATGCTTGTCCTCTTTTGCCCTTCTCATTTTCTTTTATAAAACTGGAATAAAATCTATCTTATCTGTTCCAAGTTGGATGCCATGCATGCATGTAGAAAACTATGAGCATGATAGCTGGGCATCAAAATGGTTCTTAGGTGTCCCACTGATGAGCTGAGATACCAACCACAGCTGCGAGTCATCGTCCAGATAGCTCATAATATGTGGTCTTCCATACCTGGAAGGAAGATGGCTTTTTTTTATTAATATTGAGTGGTAGAAAATTGGCATCGATATAAGGAATCTAGTTGGATTGCAAATTGGTAGCGGAATGGAAGAACAAATCCAACCGGGATTTGTGGCAAAGATTACCAACCATTTCTCTCCTTCAGATAACAGATCTTATCCGAAATAATCGCGTCCTTCAATAATTGGGGCATTTGCTGGCTTACAGCTATCTTTGTCTCAATCCATGCAGAGGGCCAGGAGAGAGAGACTTTGCATGGGAGAATGGACAAAGAAAGCACGTCATTTCTCATGCTTAATGCCAAATTTTGGGACCGCGGTCAGTGTTGATATGATTTGAGTCATTTAGTAATTTAAACTAACGGCAAGCTTTTCTCTTCAATGATCAATCATATTCATTGTTAAAACTATATGGAAATATACGGATATATGTTTGGTCTTATACTAATTATTTGCTGGAACCTAGGTACTTTACATAAGTTCAAAAAATCTAAATAATATTTTTTATCTAGACATTTTGAATGGGATTCTAAGTTGCTATAAATAATATTAAAGCGGATCCGACCCATATATGGATTAGAGGACACTATAGCACGGATTTATTGGTGCTGACTATTGGTCGATCGTGATGCTTGTAATTAGATTTATATGGATTTGAACTTTTAGCTCGATGAAGATGTCAGAGCTTAAATAGGAGGAGTATGTGAGGACCCGTGCGGACGTGTGTTTAGTCCCACATCGGTTATTCTTTGGATAGATTTTAGGTATTTATATAGAACCAAGGAACCCAAATAATACATTTCGGCTAGCCATTTTAGATAAGATTTTAAGTTGTTACAAAATCCAGCAAGGTGGAGCATATGATTAGGGTTTTGATGCTGATATCCCCAAAATCACAGCCTCTAAAATCCCTATTTGTAGTCGTTATCTCCTTATCGACTCAAGATTGGATATTTCGATGAGAAAAATTGGCTAATGCAAAACAAAGGATGACAGCAATAAAATTGTACGGTCCCTCTCAGATGCAGCAGTTCACTAACGAAACAGTCGCAGATTGTATGGTCCTCTCACATGCAACAATTCACTAACAAAACAGTCGCCGTACGTTCCTGCTATTCGATGGACTAATGGCCCATATTTAAACCATGGATATAATTACGTAAATTCTAGTTCTGAAGCAACTCAATAGCTGATGTGATTCGAATTTATAAATTATATATTTTGATATAATAAAGGAAACAAAAAATAAAAAAAATGAATTGTAAATTTAAATTTTAATTCGATAAAAAATACAAATAAAGAATAAATACGAATAAAGAATTTGTGAATTAGAAACTATATAGAAATAGTTTATCCAATTAATTCCTGTATGCTGAAAATTTCCTCAACCAGTTACTAGTAAATCCTTTTACAAAGTTTGGGTATATCATTTATATCATAAAAATAAATACAAAATTATATAAGTCGATAAACATTGAATTTTTTATCCTGCTCTTGACAAAGCTAATTCATCAAGGCTTTTTTTGATGGGAAATAAATCGAAATAAAAGAGCCTTTGTTAAAGAAGAATCTAACTTCTTTAATTTTCTTGGCACTAAAAATAAAACTCAAGAAAGAAAATCCAAAGAGAAGATTTATATGATCAAAATTTTCTTTTCATGTAATATAATTTCTTTTTTTTAGAAAGTAGTGATTTTGAGAGAAAATAAGCAGGCATATAGCTTAAGATAATTTATTTGTATCTTAATTACTTTCTCAATTATAATCTCTTCAATTTTCTTATTCTAAAGAAGCGATAGATTATGAAATGAGATCAAACCAATTTCAGACATTATGAAGGATGTGTTACTTTTAGTACATTTTGCCTTTCTGCTTTGAGCATGACTCTGTCATCCTTCTAGTCTATGTTGTTTTATCTATTTTACTTTTCTTTCTTTTCCCTTCTTCTTTATCTTGAACCCTTGGGATTTCTTTGTACCTTCGCCTTTTCATTTTCTTGATGAAAAAGTCTAGTCTATGCCTGATCTTTTACTAGAGAAAAAAAAAAATCTTACTCCAAGTCTCCAAAAAAATGTGAAAAAAATATTCAATTTTCTTTCCTTCCTTTTTTTTTGGTTAATTTATATTTTTTATTTCCTCTAGGACCAATAGAACCTAATTGAAAATAAATTACAAATACAAAAGTATATGTTTGTGCATGGGCCTGTTTAAATGACCAAGAGATAAACCTGTAAAGGTTATTCGGAAACGGCCCAAAAAGAGACAAGCCCAAGTTATCATTAACAGGCCTAAATTACCGTAAATCCATTTCTTAGCCAGCGGCCCCAAAAAGAATTACTTCATACGTGGAGGTCTATTGGTAAGCCACGTCACCACTTTTCTTCAGGGTAATTCGCAGTTTAGCCGCGCTCGGTCGGCAGAGGACGGCCTCCTCTCTCTCTCTCTCTCTCTCTCTCTCTCTCTTCTATCTTCTCCGACGCCGATTTCCGGCCGCAATGGTACTTCGAGCGAGAGAGCTCCACCGCCTTCAATACCTACTCCCCGAGGCCTTTGGATCGCTTTCCAGGGGCGGAGGTTACGGGATGGCCGGCGGCGGGAGGAGGCTGCTGAGCGCCGGGAACACCAGCGGCGAGGAGTTCGCCGGAAAGAGCGCCTACGAGGTGCTCGAGGTCTCGGAGACCAGCTCGTTTGCCGATATCAAAGACTCGTTCCGGAAACTCGCCAAAGAGACCCACCCCGATGTCTCGCCGTCGCCGGATGACCCTGTCGCCTCCCAGCGGTTCCTCCAGATCCTCGCCGCTTACGAGGTACGAAGTTGCCATCCTTGTGAGTGCTTGATTGCTTGATCTGAATCGGGTGAGAATTTAATATCTTTGACGTTTTGCGGAATTCGATATGTGTCTATTATGGATTCGTAGAGATTGATATATTTAGGGGAATTAGATCACTGTGGAGTGTTGGTAGTGATTAAGATTATGGTTCGAATGACTCGGTTCTCCTAAGGAGATAAAAATTTGGTTCTTTTTTTATTGAAAAAAGAATCAACTCTTAGGTTACGAGTTGAAGGGAATTGGTGGATTTGACAAGATAGAGGGTTCTTATGAATTTGTCAAGATCATGGTGTTTAGGTTGATGAATTTTGGGATTATTATCTCCTGTGAGCTGGTAGTAGTGAGTAAGCTAAGTGTTTGAGTTACTAAATTCGTTCAGAGTTTTTAGGTTAAGGATGAGTGACAGTTGGTGTGCTGCATCAAGGGTTGAGGTTTGTTTACCTGATGATTTGATGTCAATGTTGGTGGGACTGATGATTGCAATCCTTTTTGCAACTCTTCGTTATAAATTTAGATTTAATCTGGGCTATCCGATCACTATTGTTTATGAATTTCCCCTCTCTGTTTATGTTGTATAGGATTAGCATTGGGCAGGTGAGCTGAATGTGTAATGATACATGGGATTCTAGATAAGTGATTTGAAGAACGATTGTTGGGTTTGTTGAGGTGCACATGATGATGTGAAACTATAATGCGAAAACTTGGAGGGAGATTAAATGAAAGGAAGGAACAATTACACAACAATACCATCTTGCCGCAAACTATATCATATAAGATGACAGGACAATAGCATGGTGCTATTGAGAGTAGTCAATAGACAACTTGTAAACTGGTTAACCTAAACTCTGCAGTTGTTCTACCGGAAAGTATAATGTCCCGTCACTAAATTTACAATATCTCACTATATTGGCCCAGATATTATTATTATTATTTTTAATGTTAAATATGTTAGTTGGAGGCTAACATGCTGGCTTGTATATCTCCATAGGCATAAAAATTCAGTGCTGTACTAGCATATGATTGCATTTTGCAAGAACAAACTAAATTAAAATGTGCTTCCTAAGAAACTTGTTAGATGTGCATCGGCTATATCCTTCTAATTCTTGTCATATTTGTTGTTATTCTACTGCAGATTCTTTCGGATTCTAAGAGAAGAGCCCACTACGACAGCTATTTGTCTTCACAGAGAACAATACCTCATAAAGATCATGGGCTTGGTTCAGCTGTTTATGCATACAATTCACCTGTAATTTTGACAAAGCAAAATAATGTAGTGGAGTGGCTAAGGTGGTACAGACTTACTATTGATGACATTCTTATGCAGAAAAAAGTTGTGACAAGATCTGGTTACTTCGGTAAACTTGAGAGCGAACTTTATTCAGCAATACGTACTGCATATTATGGCCCAATTATTGAGTCTATGGATCTTCTTCCTGACTGTTTTGAAGCTGAAGAGAGGTCTGTATATGAAACTTCTGAGGTGTTGCACTTGGTTTCAGGACGAGATCTATTTGGAATTGTTAATATAGTTGATAAGATTCCTCAGTTGTCACATATAAGCCATGAAAAGCTAAATCCCTTTGATTCCGTGGCTTCTGGACTTTGTCAGTATGTTACACATACTGCAATGGAAAAATGTTGTGATTCTTTTGGAAGCATTAATATCCATGAAGAAGATGTTAAACAGGACAGTAATTTTCAATCAGATGTTTACAAAGATCTTGAATTGCATATCTATGGAAGAGCAGTCGCTGTTGCGACCAGGAGCCCTAAATGCAAATGCATTGGCACACAAACAATAGATTCTGAAGATCACATTCATGTCTTTCTTACTTTAGATGATGCTCAAGATGCAGTTTCATCTGGATCGAAAATTCTCCTAGGCACAATAACTGGATTAGGAACAAGTGCAGAAGAAGCATCCTGTTCTGTTTATGATGGCAGTGGTACAAAAACTCATGTGATTATGAAACACAGAACTTTGCTGGTCTGTAATTTTATTTCACTTTAGGATTTTTTAATTTCATATTCCTTGTTATTTTAGATGTAATATTGATTCTTTATTAGTCTAGAGCCATTATTTTCAACTTGCTGCAAGGGTTTCTCTACCTTACCTTACCTCGATCATCCTTTACTCATGAAATAGAAGATATTTTAAATCGGTCTAATTATTTTGCATATTTCTTAACTTTCATGATCAAAAAACTTGATTTTCAAATGATTATCTTTTTCTTTTTGCAGCAGTGCTATAATGAAATTATATGGTGCATTTCTGTTTCCATTTTTCCAACATTATATTCACCTCTTCAGTTCTTTGTTCCCTATCCTGGGACCCTCTTGCAAGCATGCATAGACTTCGTTGTCCATCATACTAGGTAAGTTGCATTTCATCTTACAGAGTTAGGTGTTAGAGCATGCTTCGTCATTATCTCCACTTTGTCCAAGCACAATGAGGAGAATGGAGAGGAAGTCTAAGAAGAATCATGATTAAACAATTAAAAAGTAGAAAGAAAGCATGCTTTTGTTTGTCATGAGTGGTACAGACTGTGTACCGCATAGACGAGACCATGTAGTTTTAAGCATAAACAGGCTGTTTGGCCTATCTTCAGTTGCATGGGCCAGTTTTGGACCCGGTTAATTCATCTTCGTCTTCTCTTTTCTTCTCTCCTTCCTCTTCTATTTCTTATATTCTTTCTAGTTGTTCATCTATGTAGTTTAGATTGCTTAACGTCTCTAGGATCCAAGAGCTACAACTTGATACGAGAGCAAGAAAGATCTTGCTCTAGTATGGGAGAAATTGAAATTTGTTGTTATTTGGTTGTCAGGTCATCTCTCTGGAATCTGAGCTTCCCAGCAATGTCAAAATTTTTTAAGGGGTAAAGATAGCAACCTTCATCGTTGACTGCCATGATTGTGTCTCCATGTTCTTAGAGCCGTAATCTGTTGGGAATATGAATACACACCTAATGTTCAAAGAAACCTGAAATGTTTGAATGTCATCTAGAATTAAATTTTTTGTTAAAAAATTGACCTGTCAGCTTATAATCTGATACAGAATATGAGAACTAAAACAGTGTTTCTTTTATAAAAAGTTAATGCAAGTGTTCTTCATGTTCCTAGATTGAGTGGTTATATGTATCTATTGTATTTCTGCTGCACATTCTACAATTGGTAATAGTACTTTTATCGACTCCCAGGTGAAGCATGTGCACTGGTTTCGAGTTGGGGGTGAGGTCTCATCTTGTGAATGCCAGTGTAGTAGAGCAGGCTTACCACCTAGCAAGTAAGTTGTTATCTTCTTGTTTCCAGACTCTTTATAATTTGATGGACCCTTTTATTGGCTTCTAGCTAACTGTCATAGTGTCAAATCTTATGCTTACCTCACCTTTAGTTTTTCCCCATATTAGCAGATTAAACATTTAAGCTTATGCTGTAGTTTCTTTAGCAAGCTGGATACCTCGCAGTCTTGTGGGCATTGTGGTTGGCAAGGGAATGTATGCCAGAAATATAAAGTTGGCTTTAACATTTGTCACATGGTAAAACACTGGATAACTGTGTGGATATTGATGAGAAACTACTGGAGTCTTACATGATGGATTTTTGCTAAAATAGATACAGGTAACTTGCAAGTGATGTCTTGACGAGTTAGGGGGCAATAGCCCCTACTAGGCACCTTGAAGCTTTATATTGATGGACACGTTGTGGTAATATGGAACCTGCTGGGTTACAGAGATTTATCCTTAGAACTCCTCTTTTACAGTGCCTAGTCCACTGGTCTGAGTCAAGGGAACCCTATAAGTCTGACCTGTTTCTTGGGTATAATGTGTTATGGGCGGAAGTGGAAGGTGACCATGTAAGGTGTCATTAGACTTCCATGCAGCTGGGGCACAAGTGGAGTGTGATTATGTAAATGTCAGGATTGATCGATAGTAATATATTACCGATATATTCGAGCTAGTTTAAGCTACCTATGCCTTTTGACTTAAATGGCAATACATTAGCAATTTGACTCTTTGGCTTGTAATTTATGCATTAACAAGCAGTTTCTTATATTCAACATTGTGTTCTTTCAACTTCATTTAGGCATTCCAATTTCAGCAGAATCTTGGATATTGCTTCCTAATTTGAATGGGTTTAAATTTCGTTAACAGTCTTCATGGCTGCCAACCAGTACAGATTATGTGTAGATTCCTTCTCATGCCAAATTGTGTTTGGCCCCACCTCAACTTTGTAGACTGTTGATGATAGGCCGAGCCAGACATGAAATGTTCTCAAACTTCTAACAAATTATGACTCGGATTATCAAACCAAATCCATAGGTGCTACTGACTTGTTGGTCATGGAATCTTCTGAAGATCTGCTATATATGAAGTAAGAGATAATGCAATAAATTTCAATGGTGCTTGTAAATGTACTTTATAGTGAAATAAGGTAATCCTGTTTTATAAAGCCCATGATATCTGGATTCTTAATTTGTTGGAAGAATGAGTATAACTTCAATAGAAACAAGAATTGTTTTCACAACAATATGCATTAAAAAAGTAAAAAACAAACTCATGAGCGGTCCAAAAGCATTACAAAGCTGTGGCAGTTTGGATGTAAAACTGAGACTGGAGCATAGGGGCCAGAGAGTCCAAAGTGGACAGAAAACTTGCACACTATCATTAAATTACTATTGCTCTTAGTGACCGAGTACTAGACATTTGATATGCACTCTTTTTTCTTAAATAAAAAAAAGGTGTCATGCCGTATGCATCTCTATTTTGCAGATATTGGCTGTTTGAGCCTCGTTGTAGCATGCATGACATTGGTGGCTGGTACGTTGAAACATTTGGTCAGGACAAGAAAAGGACTGTGCCTTCCCAAAGGCAATGGGATGGTATGACTGAACATCCTGAAAAGTAAGTGTACCATGTGACTATGATGCCTGATTCTTTAATCATCTTATTTTGCTGCTATGATAGACACATCGTCATCTTCTGCTATACAAGCATGTTTTACCTTCAATTAAATTATTCTTTGCATTTACACATTTCTTATTTATTGGACATGTAGCTCATAATGTTAGATGTTCATTTACCAATTTCTGAATTTGCTCATATTTCTGAATCCAGTGAGGGTTTGACAAATCCAATACTTCATTATTGTGCTCAACAATTCAACAATGACACATGGCAGAACATTGTAGACCATTATGATATACGTTGCTTTCATCCACAAAACTGTTCTCCAATGTATCACCATCATGCATCATACATCCCTTTTTTGCGCACTTCTAATCAGCAGGCTATTAGGTTACCATAATACGATACACCTAGACTTTACCAACGACTATCCTCTGCTCTATGAACAAGACAATCTTTTAACTTTTGAACAGTGATATGGATATATAACATGGCATGGACAATTGACATGTCCATGACTTTGATGTAACAAAAGAGTTAAAAGTTGAATAGTTGTGGATATCTAGATTTCTGATGATGCTTTTGCATTTCTTATGTTGCAGTACATGCCAGTAATTGCGTAACAAACATCACTAGTATATTGACATCTTGAAAATCTCAGCACAATCCCCCCTCCTCTCTCTCTCACTGTTGACAAACAAACGAGGATACTTTCCAAGATGACAAGTACATACAAAACTAGAAGCACATTCCATTCCTTGCATTATATTACAATACTTCAACTTCAATTAGGAGGAGTAGCTAGTTATGTTTGCTTAGCTTGGTGTGACCATAATCTAGTCATAATTGTTAGGCAATGCTGCTTCATATATATTGATTCTGATTATGTCTTTAAATATTCTGGTTACATGGCCAATTAAAAGTCTTTTATGAATATATTTAGATAAACTAAAATCTTGATAAGAAGTTTGTATTTGGTTCTTTTGCATGTCACAGACTTTTAAGTATGTGAATTGCAGGAGATTGCATCCTGCCATGTATTTGCTGGCTCTGGCATATAGAACATTAGATCTTGAGGATGCAAAAAGAAGGAAACGAAGTTTTAGAGGTTTTGTGGAAGCAAAATTTTATAGTATTCTTCATTGGTGTCAGAAGCTTCTATAATTTGATAAATTTGGATTTTGGACATAGGAAGAGGAGGAATTTTACGGACCTTTTGCTATCTTGGGACCTTTTGACAATATTCAGTTTATCTTTTCAAAGGATGTGTCATTGTCACCATTATCATCTGTGGTTCATGTCTCAACAGTGCACCTGAAAGTAGCAAACAGTTGCAAAAGGATATAATATGGTGGACCCTGCTATAATGCAACTTCTATAAATTTTCATTTGCGTGCATTGATGTTCAGACGTGGCTTCACTGAATGGTAGGTCCAAGAACGGTGAGTTTTATGAACAAGACAATCTTGCAGCTCTTATCTCTTGGTATTGTACAGAAGGAATATCCAGGTTTCGTATCTTAATGATATCAATGAATACAACATGGACTCATTACCCTATGAAAAAAGAGGATCCAGTTTTCGAGCATGCAACATGTCCTACCACCACTCCTCGCATCAGAGACCAGCAAAGGTCAATAGCCAACTTCATTCTTCTCCCAGCAATAGTATTCCATAGACGGAATATGGGAATTAAGTTATTTTTTATGTCATTTATTTACTGTTTTTATGTTAATCCCATTCTTCAAAGGATCGAAAACATTTCAAGAAACTGCCATTACAAAATATCTGTAAATCAAAAATAAGAATTCCATATTATGGTTACAGAAGATAATACTTTTATTACTGTATGAATATATTTTGATTCCTTTTTGCAGGAACTACTTAAACCCTTGCCTATTTCTCTGCATGTTTGAACTCTTTCCAGGTCTAGGGGGACAATGGAGGACTGCTCCTCAGTTACTTGAACTTCAACTGCATAACCAATAAGGTAGGTGCCTCCACCCTCAGCTGGCATTACTTGAGCTTGAGCTGTATTTACTCTTATCCTTTTCTGGAATTTTACAAAGTTTTTTTCCCTTTTTCGTGCAGTTATCAGTTTAAATTTATATCCTCACAATGTGTGGGCATCTTGGTGTATTAGATGTAAACAAATGAAAATTGGAAAAGTAAACTCTGTCCATTTTCAGCCATTATCCAGTTCAAATATGAAATCTCACCATCTAAATCAGATACTCTTTGCTTTCCAAATGGTTTTAAAAAAAATCTTTTTATTTTCTTGGGGAGGAAAAGGCTTTTTATTTTGCTATGCAAATTGAGCCCCTATTTGTGAGTCACATGCCCATCATCCGGTGACTATAGTGGTGCGACTGCAGGTATGGTCTTATCATTTACTTGATGGTTGATGCAGAAAGAAGTATTTTAAGTAGATGAATTAGGCAAAAAATGTATTTTAAGAAGATGAATTAAACGTGAAATGAATGGTCAATGTAAACTGCTGGATGCTTTACTCCTCACAGCAAGAACGTACATTAGTTTTGCAGAAAGATTGGAAATTAATCCTTAATGTTCTCCATCCTTTCCTGAGCCCAATAGCCCAAGTCGGGTCCAATTCTAATGAAAATCGATGAAGATATAGAACTTATATTAAATCTATCATGAACAAGTTTCCCAAATACTGAAAATTTTCAAGCAGGCCTCTGGTCTTAGGAACAAAATGTGAGCATATTCAGTGATCCACAGCATTGTTATTCTCATGATCAAGCATAATCACAAATATATGAGGATTAGACCATGTACTTTACATCCGTATAGCTGAATCATTCCCAAGACCTATAGCCAAAGCACGTAGCTTACACCAACTATGCCAGATCTCCTTTTTAAATCATGGCCACATGTAAATTACAAGAATCTGTTTATTTTCTACAAGATCGTTGCATATAGAAACACATCACTCGATCTCAGATTTGAAGTAAAAAAATTATGTTCCACTTGTTCATTTGGTGGGCTATGCTATAGGTTTTTTTTTTAATCACTAATTCATTTTAATTTTAAGACTTAAAATTTACAGTTGTTCTTATTATTATTGAGTTTCTTATAGTAGGTAGGCATTAAACTAAACAAAGTTTTCTCTTTCTTGAAGTTCCTTAAAGGAAAATTCCGACAATAATATTCCAGGGATATTTTTTTATAATTTGCTTTGCAAAACTCGTTCTATGAGATAAATTTGACTTTTGACCACTTATCAAGTATTAAATAGGATTTACTTAGGATCAACTCAGAGCTTTCTTAAAACCACCTCCATTGTAGGATTTGCATGCACCAGTTAGTTGCCAAAAACTAGCTCTTTCTTGAAACTATGATGGCTTCCATCTGTTTGTGGCTCAATTTCTAACATTACGAAATCTAGTAATTTCAATATATACTTTACCCAACTTACATTCTCAATTGTCACTTTAGTAATTTCAGCTTCCAATATACACTATAGCCAAGATTAAATGGAAGAGATGTGCCTACCACTTGCAAAGGTCTGCTTTCAAATCAAAGGTCAGAACTGACACTGCTGAACCCCATCACTAATATACTTCATGTTGAAAAGGGATGGATTTTTAACTTCTGCGGGGTTGTGTGTTGAGACCTTGGGGTGTTTTGGCTGTCTTTTTAGGGTGTTCTATTGTAACAGGCGATGCCTTGTTTTCATGTGACGAGTGGTGGTAACCGTAATAGCCCAATCCCTTGGGCTATTGGGCCGGCCTGTGAGGGCCCTAGAGTGGGGGAGCACGTGCACTGCATGTGTGGGTGGAGTGGGCGAGGAAGAAGACTCCCAAGTTTATCTCGGCAGAATCTGAGACTCCTAGGGCAATCCAAGTTTATCTAAAACTCTAGGTTCTCATCTATTAAAGTCCTCCTTCGTTGAATTCCATCACTAATCTTTTGAGAAATAGCCATGAACTCCAAGCTTCTTTTCTGGATTTCTTTCTTGTTGGTTTAATTGAGTTGTATTGGATGTTTGAAAAGCGATTTCATAATTTATTTTTTTATTTTGGTGTTGATTGCTATTTTCAAACTATATTATATTATTGGTGCAAATGTGCAGAGCTTCTTACTAGGTCGTAAAGCGCACAATCATTTTTTTTCTCTCTTTTTTTGTAGTTGCAGGTTACATAGTATTTGGCTATGGTTGAGATCACAAATGAAAGGGATGAATAGATAGAGCATTATTATTCTTGGTTGGATGAATGAATTTTGTAATTATGTATAAAGTTTATTACTTGTTATGAAATGAGATTACTTTTGTTCATAGATATTGAGGTTGTAATAAATTTTTCAGGCCTAGCATATTTTTTAGGGTTCTGTCCTAGGAAGTGTACGACCGTGTCATGTGGCCAACCCGGATGATGAGTTTGGGGTGTGATAGTAACCCTACCATTTTGCTCAAAAAAAGATAAATTATTTGTTTAATATTCTCGGTGCTTCTAAGTTGCTGGATTTATGGAAAACAAAGACAATCTGAAAGTTGAAACTAATGATTGACATATCAATTCTACTATGATGCATTTTTGAATGCCAAAAAGGGATTTGATCCTGATTTAACCTAAACATGTAAAACCATCATACTGTTTCATTTTAAGCTATATCTTTCTAAGTTATCATGCAAGGGTTTTCTTTAGCTCTTTACGCTCTCGTGGATTTTTCACTATCGATGTCACTTTGCACATGATTCTTAATATAATGGATTTCTAGCACCAAACGGATGCATGATATGTCATATTAAATCAATATATGGATGTCGAGCAACAAGACAGCCAAAATCCAAGAATTAAAAAAAAAAAAAAGATAAGAATGCCTGAACTGTTAAGTCGTTGATGTTCTCCTTGTATGGTGACAAGAAGAAAGGTTTAGAGTAGGGAGAGGAATGGAGAGATAAAGCGAGGGAGGGAGGTCCAGTTGCCTACAAAGGTAGGGCACGGGCTGTTTGGGGAAACAACGGGAAAAACAAAGAGGTGAGGAGATCGCTATGGTTTTGGGAGAGGACTGGAGAAAGAGAGAAATAGGGGGAGAGAGGAGTGGTTTTGGGAAAGAATTAAGGGACGATGGTCTTTTTCGGAGACATCTGAAAAAATTAGAACGATACAAAAGAGATTAGCATGGCTCCTGCACAAGAATGATACTTATAAATCAAAAAATGGTCTAAATTTTTTCGTCTTATTTTTCTTAATTCGGCTGATAATACTTAAACTAGACTGATGTGAGTTATTGTTGTAGCAGAGAGGGCACGACCAAAAAGAGGGCTCCAACCAAGTACCTTTTTGAATAATATATATTTTTTAAAATTTTTACTAAAGTATGCTTTGTAAAATTGGATGGAAAATTGGACTCCGGACTCTGTATGCAAAACCGGTTTTAAAATAAATTTATATATAATTCGGAAATTTGATCCGTCTCAAAATATATCTCATGGTGGTGATGGGCGATGAATCAGGAACGAAGCCTAATCCATCTTCTGAACCAACGAATTAATCGGTACATAATGTAATCGATTCATAAGCAAAGAAAAGCCCAACTCCTCGATCAAAGCTATTCCCTGCTGGTTCGGTTCCCAATGGAGTTCTTGTTATTAGTCTGTTTTGGAAACCGAATTTTGAAATTATATCTTGTATTTTGTATTTTGATGTTTTTTTTTCCTGATAAACTAGATTATATCACGGAGATATCATATATTTTGTGCAGGATTTTTCTGGGATATATTTGAAGGTCTGATTTTTGAAAGCAGGTATATGAAGGTCTGGGATAAATTAGCTCATTCGTAATCATTTCAGCTTCATGATCTCTTGTACGCTAACTCTGTTAACCATTAAAAACTAAAAGTTTTGGGTCATTTCCAATAAGGGAGAGATGTATCTCTTCTGATCCCATTCTTCTCTTCCTCACCGCTGATCTCCACCCTTGGTGGCCTCCACCCCTCTTGTGGCGCTGGAGGAATCCCTCATAGGTGGTTTCTGGGTTCCAATCAGTGGTTCTACGACGAGTAGTACCTCTGGCGAGGGATGCATGCTCCTCTACTGGTAGAATTATTTTAAATATATTTTTATTAAAATTTAAATTAATTCATAATTAATTGTGCCAAACTTAGTCGGTCCTTATAAAAATTGATTGTATTACCGAACATAGTTAACCTTTTAGTACTATATAAATGTTGCTCCTATATCACCTGGCTACCTTGACCCCTGCCATATCACACTGACATCTTTCAACTTCGACATCCTCCTCCGCAAGATCATGAGCTGCTGCAATGCCATCAACGTCCACTCTTGCCGCGCTCTGCCAACATCTTCCGCCGCATCTCTCCCCCATCCTCCTCTCAAAAAAAAAAAAAAAAACTCTAATGCGCAGTCAGTGAGAATTGAGTTTTTTCATGCCCAACGTAAATTTTTTTTATTAAATGCTTAATTTTTTATTTTTATAGATTTTTTTAAAAAAATTCCAACTAAATATAAAATATTTTTTATTTTCTTGTTGACGTTTTTTTTTAAGCGAACCCAAAAAATTCAAAGTTAAATCAGGTTTGAAGGGGAGCTAAGATTTTAAATATATATTTATGTATGTTATGAATTTACGACAAAACCAAGGAAGGTAATTTAAAAACCACCTTAGAAGGAGAGTATCAGAAGTGAAAAAGGGAAAGGAGAAGATTTACTATTTTACTGTTAAAATTCTCATGCTGTCTTTGGTGTTTCTTCTACTCAAGAAGAAGGTATTCAAAATAAAGGAGCATAGACTTGATTTGCTTTTCCATAAATTTGTTTTTGATACACAAATAAAATAGTAATCTAAGCGAGGTTACTAAAAATATAGGCACCGCATGGCTTTAAACTGATCATCTTAGAACACTATTAGCTGGATTTAAATTAAAATTTGGGACTAGACATAACCCTTTCAGGATTTTCTTGGGCCGAATCTGGATGATCATTGGTATCGTTCTAAATAATTTTGTATCATTCCTCAATTGATTCCAGCTGGTTTTCATTGGAACTGCTCTGCGTCTGATTTCACGAATATTTGTGCCCAAAGTTCAAGACTTGCTCCAACCTTAGATCTATATACTAAATACCAGGCTTAGCTTGGGACTGAGTTAAATGCAGAGAATTTATGTTGAAGTAGGTCGCCTTCATGCCTAAAGTTGTTCCATCCATTAACCAAGAATAGCAGCTTCACATAAAAATGCAGCCTATGAGCAAATCTCCCTACTTTTCCGAAACCACGTAGTTCATTTTTCATTTTCTTTGAAAGTCGTAAAAAACTATGCAAATAGGACTCTTCCCTTGCATGTCACTTGAGAGGATGTCCTGGGTTCAAGCCCTATATTGAATTTTTCCCAAAAGTTTGGCTTGGATAATATCACCAGTGCTTCTATTGTTATCCTCAAAAATTAAGAAGAAACCTGTTATGAGAACTTTGTATCAGCCTATCGATATGCAAGTACTCATACTTTTCATGTATGGAGTGTGCAACCACCCCACCAACCAATGGCTCTTTCAAACTTTTTTTTTTTTTTTTGCTAAAATAAATAATTCATATAATTCTAATACATCTATATCTAAAAAGGTTAAAATACAGTACTTTACCTAATGCTTTAGGCAGCTTCCTCTTTTTGACCTATAAAACACCTCCAGAGTGATTGGTCACTTTTACTGTTGTCCTGGTTCAGCATTTTGGTTGATAAATTGTATATTCATGTTAGAAAGGTAGGAGATTATTGAATATCTATTCAAGCTGGAAGTTTGCTTTATAACATTATTAAGGATACCAAGATGTCACAATATCTGCAGTCGATGAAGAGGATCCACAATAGATATGGAACCTGCACAGATTTTGACTAGATTGAGGTTGTGATGGATCCCAGATTTCTTTTTACAAGATGGATAGAGTTTTGGATAAAATTATAAAAAATATTTTTTTTCACATATAAATTATTTGTATTAAAAAAATTATAATATATATATATATATATTTGGATCAAATTTAAAATAAATTTTATCATTATCTATATTTGGGAATCTCTGAGCATCTGGCAGTTTCTAATCTAATGTCTTTACTGTTGAGTTATCTATTTTTTTTTTTTTTACCCCTGTTGGTTGAACTTATACGAGATTAGTGCATGGGTGCAAAAAAAAAAAAAAAAAAAAAAAATTTAAGACTGCAGGTCCTCTGTCACGTGATACATCGGCAAAGTGGAGGACAGCTCAGAACTCAGGAGGCACACGGTGAGTGGGCCCTACGGACACCTGTCCTCCCCGTCCACCACAGGTTAGCAACTGCCAACTGCCGCTTCTCCATTTATTGAGCTTTTCCTTGAAAGCATTACTTTATTCCAAAAACAGCATGCCATCTTTTTTTTTCTCTCTCCTCTCCGGTGGAGATCGGACAAAGCGGTCCGCGTCTACGTTGCTCTTAAAGTCAATATTACACGGCTAATGGCATGGATTTATTTCGTTTTATAACATCACCTCCTGCAAAGTACTTATTCTCGCCTGGTTTTGCGTTTGGATTGGGTTTTCACCTAGTGACGTTTAAACTGCTGTTTGGTCGCTCAAGCTTCTTAAAACTAGTGGCAATAATACAACCAAGCATGAGTGGAGCAAAAGGGAGATAAAGCTCTTCCAAAATGGTGATACGTGGCGCATGATATGGCACTAGTGAAGAGGCTAATACATCAAAGGAAAGGAGCACTTTGAAGTTGAGTAAATATTAAGAAGGATTGAAGTAGAATGATTCTTTTTACTACCAAAAAAAAATTATTTTTAAACAAAACAAGAAAAGGAGGTTTCCAGCAACTCAATATAAATAAATAAAATATCAAAATGCAAAATATTACAGGAATCGAGTGGCGCATGATCCCGGAACAGGCTGGTTTCTTTGACCTTTATTGATAATCCAATTTGTATTTCTGTTAACCTCTGTATTTTAATAGAAATATGTGTTTAAGGTAGCTTTGAATATCCTCGAACATGTGAAGCTACTACTTTCTTCCGCAGAGTTAATTAGAGTGAGGAATCACTTTGAACAATGATCGCTATGCGAATCATATTCTGAGCAAGCTATAATATTTTCTCGAAAGTAGAATGATTTTGATGTTTTTTACCAACGCAAAGGACCTACTTCAAAAGATAAAAAAAAAAAAGAAAAGCCCTAGATCTAAAAGACTAAAATAATCATTAAGAGAAAGGACTAGCTTCTTACAACTCATCTAAAACAAGGAGCTTAATATAAAGTGTAAACCAGCTTAGCCTATAGCGATGTACAAATACCACTCTGGGAAGGGTTTTTTTGCGAAAAAAAAGAATACTACACGAAATTATAGGGAATTTGGAATCTAGGATCAGGACAGAGTTCATTACCAGAATTTTTTTTAAAAAAATATCACTTAAAGCAATCCCGTTTCAGACTATTATAATTCCGTTTGTATCTATTCCCGTTGTCCACGAAGCCACGCTTTTTTATACATCTCTCTCTCTCTCGGTTTATCTTCCTCTTATTAACCCTTGGATCGCTTCCAAGATTTTCCGGGCCTCTCTCGTTCCCCTCTCGCTCAGCTCCAGCCCCTGCCTTCCCCCCACAGCGACGCTTCCCTTCCGCCCCCTTCTCCCCTCTTGGGACTGAGCAGCGAACGAAGGAAGAAACCTCGAAGAGAAGAAGAGAAGAGAAAGGTAGCGGAGATGGGAGGAGGCAACGGGCAGAAGTCGAAGATGGCGCGCGAGAGGAACGTGGAGAAGAACAAGCCCCCAAAGGGTTTTGATCTCATCCCCCCTCTCTCGATGTCTCGATCTGTTGGAATTCTTTAGATTTCGAGCTGTTTTCTCACCGATCGATCGACTGTTTTGACGTTTTCGGTGCAGGGAGCCAGCTGGAATCCAACAAGAAGGCCATGAGCATCCAGGTTCATCTCTCGTTCCCCTTCTCAATTGGAATAATGTTCTGATTTTTTCAAAGATGGTTTAGGGTTTGATCTTTCCGTTGTCTCTTTCGAGATCATATGAAATCGGTCAGATCCTGCAGAATCGTTCTTGTTTAGTGAAAATTTAGATCGTTAAGGTGAGTACTAGTCATAATGAAGGAGGACAGCGTTTTATCTCGAGGCCTTTGGATCACCCACTGAAGTTTATAGCTTAATGGCAGGTTATTTGTTTGTTTGGTTATCTTGCTTTGTTGGGGGATTTGTTTGTCAGCATGGTGGTTCTTGGAAGAATGTTCTAAGAATGCTCAGTAGAGATCAAAACGATGATAAAAAAATCAGATATTTTTATAGTTACAATAATATAGCGAAAGAGAGGATATGCTCCTTTAGAAAACAATACATTGGCATCTATGAGATATTTTCACTGGATACACCGAATGTTGATGACTTATATGAATTTGGTGGATTGCTTTGCATAGCTGAATAGGGTGAATAAGACTTGGTTAATACTCATAACCAATAAAATATTATTAAAATCTTGTTACTATTTGTCATTCACTGTATAAGCATTTTAATCTTTTAGTTATTGGAGCAAACCAAATTTGTATCTGCTCTGAACTATTTTGTGGTTTGCTATGCAAATGGTTTTATGGATTCCTCATTGGAACAATTGTTTGCATTATATGCAAAATACGTTATTCTATATTCGGTGGTATGACTATGTATGTCTGTTTTGACATTCATTCTTGTACATATGTTGTTTCTGTTTCTTACATGCTTTGTGTTAGTGAAAACACATAGAAAATGAGATATTTCACGGTATTGTTTGGTTTTCCTGATCAGTTTGTACAATTATTCTTCTATCAAACCTAATGTTTAATTGCATGTAATATTAAGTATCTTTTTTTTTGTAAGTCTATGATCATGAAGGGCTATAAGAGGTTAAATGTAGCTTTACATGTTTTATTTTAGCATTATAGACCTCCCATAGGACAATGATCAGGCACTAGAGGGATTTGTGCAACTAATCCTTTTGTTATCACTGTGTCTATACACCACATTTTTGTTTGTGTGTATCAACTATTTTGGGAACAATATTTGGGTTTCAATAGGATGAGGGTCAATTGGTCTTTGTTTGAATGGTGATGATTGGCCTTATTTATGTATTACTTGTCTAGAACCACTTAAAGGGATAAAAATCACTTTTAACGAGCTTGCTGCTATTCTTTCTTTATGTTGTGGGCCATCCAACTAATGTGGATAGTCATAGGACTAGACAAGTCTTTTTGAGCCATCAGTGGTGATTGCTTTCTTCATAATGTCATAATTGGTGCTAAACTACCTGTGATGTTTATTGGCAAGTTTCTCCTGTCCTGATCTTGTATGACCTTTTGATGGTGCATCATTGATTGAAAGCTACGTGTTGGTGATTGTCGGTTCATTTAGATCTGATTTGGGACTGATGTAATTAGCAGAAATTAGTTTGTTATTTTGATATACCTAATTAGAATTTAGAAGAGAAGAACAAAGTGAACAGAGTATAGAGTTAATGTGGATAGTCATAGGACTAGACAAGTCTTTTTGAGCCATCAGTGGTGATTGCTTTCTTCATAATGTCATAATTGGTGCTAAACTACCTGTGATGTTTATTGGCAAGTTTCTCCTGTCCTGATCTTGTATGACCTTTTGATGGTGCATCATTGATTGAAAGCTACGTGTTGGTGATTGTCGGTTCATTTAGATCTGATTTGGGACTGATGTAATTAGCAGAAATTAGTTTGTTATTTTGATATACCTAATTAGAATTTAGAAGAGAAGAACAAAGTGAAGAGAGTATAGAGTTAAATTGGGCTTGTGAAAAGTAGAATATGAAAAAGGGAAGAAGGTATATGGAAAAGACAAAACAAGAGAGTTGTATTTTTTCAAATGGTCATCAAACCAACTACGCCTTCACCTCCTCCTCCTGTACCTAAAAACATCAAGATTTACCAAATAGCCTCCTTATTTAACTAGGACACCTCTGGACATTTTCATAACCCCGAGAAAGAATAAGAAAAAGAAACATATGTAATACTTCCAAAATTGCTGAAGTAGCATGCTTCCCCCCTCCGTAGAGTCCATCATAGAAAGCCTTCAAAATCAGTTGGTGACACAATCATAGTTACCCAAAGAACTTTCCTTGTGCAGCTAGACCTAATGTAGGACTTATTGACACTAATTCTTACAGCTTCATTTGGTTGTGAAATAGGGAATTGGGGGGGATAGCGATCCTTATTCGTTGTTATTCCTCCACAAAGGTACTTTTCCCATGGTCAGGGGATGATCTTGTTTTTATGTAACTGGAGCAATTATGAAAGGCATAGGAATAAAGAAATGTAATAGAAAAAGTAGAAGCGGGAAAGGGATAGTGAAAAATGGTAAAGATAGGAATAATCCATAGCAGAAATCACCAGATAAGTCAGTTCTATGGGGGAGGACAGAATCGACTTATTGCATGAGGGTATGCTGTGTTGACGGGAATAACTGTCCCACAAAAATGATGCAGAGGTTGGCAGAATAACCTACTGTCCCCACTCTTATCTGGGTTAATCTTGCAAGAAAATGCAGCCTTGCTAAAATAAGTATCCAAGACTCACCAGAAAATAGCCCCAACACTGAGCACCAAATTTGCAAGAAATTGTAAAATATCTATACTTATAATGGTAATATAATACATGAAAAATTGAAATATATAAATTAACTAATCCTAAATCTATTGTAAATTTAAGCTTCACGTATATTACTAAAAAGCATCTAACCATAGTTGATCAAGTGCTTCCGTCAATTATGAAGTAGAGGACTTGTTTATATCTATATGTAGAGGATTGTTATTCAAAAAATCGGGTACAGAGCAGTAAAAGGAGCCAGTTGGTTTTTCCATCCATGTCAGTTGCAAAGTTAATTTTGCAACTTCAAGTCAGTGATAGGAAATAAACTAAAGGCCATAGGAGCAATAAATAGTCGAATATTAAAAAGAAAACATGCAAGAAGCTGGCATGATAAATTTGACCCTTTGATAATGTTAGAGGAAGATAAGGACAAAGATCATCATGCATGGCCAACTTTGGTTGACCATTTATGTTGGTGGTTAACCATCATCGACCTTTGCTAAAGAGGTAAATAAAATCTATGTAACTCGCAATATCTGTAAAGTGATTTGAGCATAGATTTGCTGCACTCAATTATAACACTTGCAATAGTTGCATGCTGCAATAGTGACTCTGTTGTACAATGGCGCTACAAACCAGGGCTGTTTTCATCAGGTCAAGAATTTTTTGAACTTTGGATTTGTGGGGTATTTGAATTATCAAGTTCAAGGTATCTTGGAGTGAGGGTTGTATCAAACAAAGATAAGGTAGAATTTACCAAATTCATTTTGGTAATTTTGTTTTGGCTAAACTAAATTTGTGGAAACAAAATTTCTTTTAGCTGAGGAATATGATCACTGATTGTCAAGGACATGCTTTTATGGGTCTATGCAGCTGCGTGTGTTAGATCTGTACTATTATATAAGGTAACCATAGGTAGCTTCTTCCATTGGAGGTTACAAGGGTAAATATGGCTTATTAGCTCAACTCCAACAATTCCAGCTCATCAACTATAGCTACAATAGCAGGTCATCTGATTCTTTATTAGCTGGTTACAAACAAGCGTTCTATCTTGTTGATGGAAATGCAAAGTTTTACTGAATTGTTAGTCTCTCTCTCTCTCTCTCTCTCTCTCTCTCTCATGGAGATATTTTATGGTTCATTTAGAAATTCGGAAACAAGTTAATCATGGTTTTGGTTTACATAGATAAGTTTTATATTATTACATTGAGCGGAAACGGTGCCTTGAGATTGTGTCAAGGCTGCCCTTATCCTTAGGCAACATGTGGAAAGAAATTGGCGATGGAGAGTTTGTGATATGAATACTTGAATGGGAAGTAGGTTTCTCTCTTGTGGGGGAAGGATTATTGTTCACAATTTTGCTTTTTATCTTTGAACATGCTGATTGAGACCTCTTTAATGACACTTTCTTTCTGGCTTTTGAGTGCAGAGCTACGATTCCATGAATTTCCAGGCTAATTGTTATGATTTGTGTTGAACTGTGTTATCATCATAAGCCAAAATTTCATCATTGTTATGTCTTGTAGGTCTCCCGCTTGAAAGCCTTTTTTCAATTATTCATATTACTATTTTGACCTGAATGCAGTGCAAGGTATGCATGCAGACCTTTATTTGTACCACATCGGAAGTGAAGTGCAGAGAACATGCTGAAGCAAAGCATCCAAAATCCGATCTCTATCAGTGCTTTCCCCACCTTAAGAAGTAATAGCGAGCTATTAGGAAAAATCTTATCCAGTTAAATTACATCAGATATGGATATGTTTTATAATTTAACGGATGTAAACTTTATCCCCTGGACTATTTATGTGGAGTGCATCTTTATGTTGTAGTCCATTCTGTTGTCCTATGAACTATTTGAGAAAGCTGGCATCCTTCCTGTTGAACTCATTGCTCGTGTTCTGTTTCCTTCTCATGGTTTAATTTTTTTTTGTGGATTCAGAGTTCCTGGAAATTTGTAGAAAAGGTGAGGAAAAACAAAAAAGAAAACATGACACCAACGACTAACAAGGGTTTGTGAGGCAGTTTTTCCCTGAAATGACAAATTCGCCAATGCTTCCATGTGTCACGTCGCATAAATGACGTTAAAATATTGTTTGAAATGTCAGTAACATTGGATCCTCAGCTCAAAGAAAGCTAGCCCATGGCGAGCCGAATATGATGCTGGTTCCCCGTTTGGCTCGTCGCATAAGTTCCCATTTATTCAAGTTGTTTTAGCCTTTTCTGCCAAAAATTAAAAAAAGTTCCATTCTTTCCAAATTGAGTTACTAGGGAAAATTGTTTTTCGGGCAGCAATTGCGCTGCATAGGCAGTATCAGGTTCTAGTTATATATTTTTTTTCTCGTGTCTGGAAGGATCTACCTCTTAACTGCCTGCTTATTATTCCAATGTAGGTTCGATGCAGGTAGCCTGGCGATATCGATTCTGAAAAGCTGCCGGCGATGCTCGCCATTGTTACGTTCTGAGCCAAAAACAGTGAGGGCTGAAAGCTGCAAAGCATTGCCCTCTCATCTGCCGACATTAGGACGGTGCTGCATCTGTTTGTAAAGCTGGCCATAAATCACCTATATTAAGGATTTCTCAGCGCAAAGGCTGTCATTTCCTAAGCCAAAACCAGCGAGAGACGATTCCTCGGGCAGTGCTGCATCTGTCTCTAAGCCTGCCGTATATCATATAAATTACCATACAGATATACATCCAAGCCACTTGCGTTGTTACTACATGTTTCTAAAGATATTTGGTGGTGCCTTCCGACCGTATGCGTTCTGAGCTTACCGTGATTTGCTCCGGCTGAGAGGTGGAATCTATCATGTCCTCTTTTTTTGGTATATTATCCTGTCCTCTTTTTTTGGTACATTATCCTGTCCTCTTTCAGTATGGAAACACGGCCTCTTTTTTTGGTACATCATCCTGTCCTCTTTCAGTATGGAAACACGGTGCGGGTATGGAGATTGGCTACAATTTTTTCAGAAGATGCTCCATACAACAACCCCAGTTGATACCTTCATAGAGTACCTGAGGAGCAGTTCTAATAGGCCGCCCTTCAGGTTTGTTACACTTACAATTATCCATATTGCCTATCATATCTTTTTGGAAGAGCAATCGGTCAGCAAGGTTCACTTTGGAAGGGGCTCGAATGTAGGATGCTGAGATTATCCATTCGGGTCCTTCTGAAAAATTGAAAAATTCTTGATAATTCGAGACATTTGGAACTCTATTTTAGTTCTTATAGCATCTCGGATGGTGTTCATCACCTCATAGAACAACTAAAGTAGAGGTGGCGGTAGAGGTGAAACAACTTTGTAATCAAAGGCTCGGACTCTAGACTATAGTTGGTGGTAAACCAATTTTCGACGCCTCAATTCTAAGAGAGGAGCTAAGGGTCACTTAGGTTGGCTTTAGCTATGCTTGGTGCATTTTGAGAGCTTTTTTTTCATTCTGGTTTAGGGCAATTCCATAATAATTGGCTGGATCTATGGGTGGTCTAAGAAATATTCACCTCCGCTTCAAAAATATTTGGAGTTTGATGGAAGGATGCAATCCCCTTATTGGAAGATGAATGAGGTTGCAGGTTGGATAGCTTCATTCATGCCTGACCAATTTGATGGAGTGCTTTAGACCGATATGATGCTTGCTTGCTCTTCGAGACTTGTAGCACTCTGACAACTTTGGATGTGTTTATACTAGAATAATGTTAAATACCCGTGTTAGCCAATAATAATTGGCATCAAAAGAGATACATCAAGCATGGCACCAGGCTGGATTTTGTATAAAGAATTAGTTTAAATTATCATCTCTTGAGCAAAATGTTATAGGGAACATAACAAAGCCAATTTAGCTCCAAGCAAACCAACAAGAGTCCAAGCATTCGCGATTTTAGCTCCACAAGAACAGACAAATGCCAATTTGACCTCATGCTAGAAGACCTTGATCAAAATTTAAACAGCCATAATAGAAGGATCTTGTGCTTACACAAACATCTACATGTTCTAAAACTATTCAAGAAAGAATCGAGTCGGGACCAAGGACACAGTTAAACATTCATGCACGCAAATATTGCTCAGAAAGGGATACAGTATACACAACTGTCCACTGTTGTTTGATTAGCACTACAAGGCAGCAAACTTGTATAAAACCAAGTACCACCGATCAATGACATACATTGCATAATTCACAACATACCTCAATCCCAACTTCCACGAGCCAACATTACTGTGTGCGAGTCCTGCTATTTTCTGCAGCTCTCACTTGAAGGAAATATGGATGTGCCTGCAAATCATAAAGAAAAAAGGAAAAGAAAACAAGGTTAGGACATAAAAATAAAATCATGCAAGAACTTAGATAAATTACAACATTTGTTATTTGATGAGACTCAACAAACATAGCGAGACAAGACCATTGCGATTATGAATGAGATTACAAAATATACCTATGCTATTAATTTCCCTAATTCTTTAGGGCTGCTTCAACAGAACTTCGTTGCATGGCCATTTACAGGCAACTTGAGCTATTGCACTTGTTTGTCATAAGGCACTCTTGATATCAAAATGAATCACATATTCAAATAAACCGTGTAAGGCCGTGAAAAGTGCATGAGCGAGGGCTAATATCACCCCATTCGCACCCTCAAAAGGGTCATTAAAGGGTTATTACCTAAAGTATGAGCCTGACAATCCAGGATCCTAAGAGGAACAAAATGGGATGGAACTAACTTCCGGCAACTTTTTGTACAAAGTGGTTGCTCCAAGAATTGAACCTATGCCATTGTTCTTGTCAGCCCAAGCTTTTTACCTTTGCACCAAGCAATGTCTCCTATCATCGCCCTCAAAAGGAAAACTCATCCCACATCCACGTAGCCAGCATGGATGAATCATGCAAAATATGTGATACATTTGTTTTATGTTAAATCATCGTGTCATGGACCTCAAGGTTGATCCATCAGAGCAATAAAAAGAATGCATCTGATTTGACCCTGAGACACAAGCCATCTAATGCTTGTTGAACATACCATAATCAGCAGATAATTGTTACATAGGGAACCAATAAATCATATTCTTAAATTAAATGAAAACAAATAAATCAAATTCTTAAATTGAATATCTTTCAGGTCTGCAGGTAAATTGGTCCAAGAGACCAGGAGCAATACTAACGGAACAACCTTATCTATCAAATTTCTCAGAAGTGACTAACATACCTCCCAGGCTCCCACCAGATCTCGCTCATAAGTCAAATCATAACAGCTTAAACTCTTGCTAATTACATGTATAGTCCCACCTACTTATCTTCCAAATCAAAATTAGGCATATCTTTGTTTTCATGAACTTATAGACACTTCATAAAGAATATAGAAGTCATAGAATACCGACACGGGTTACAGATAGAATTGCTTAACTATTTAATGAGTCAACGAGCAATTAGTATGTCAAATAAAATGCCCTGCGAGATATAAAAAGAGATAAGCTGTCTATATGGATTGTCAATGACAAATGTTCACAAAATCAATATGTAACTAATACTAAACTACGAGTAAAGTAGCATAACAACAAGCGAAATACAACTAAGTTCCAAACTGCAAAAAATAAAATGGCATAAGCACATGTAAGAGAAAAAGTTGAATTACCATAGCTTCCCGTGCTGCAAGCCTATCCTGGTGATCATAGCGAAGAAGCTTATCAAGAAAATCGATTGCCTGCACAGCATGCATCCAAAATGTCATGAAAGAAAATTTTTATGATAAGAAGTAAAAGTGCTAATAGAGAACCTCCGGAGAAACTAGATGCTGGTTGTCTGCATTAATAAATTTAGACCAAGGTTTTCTGCTGTGCCTGCAGAATGGAAAGTAAGGTTGAATAATGTGCAGACAAGACTTTAACCTTTGCCAAAATATTACGGACCACTTTGCACTTAAACTTAAAAACAATTATTTAACTCAAAAACTTGTTTAAGTAAATGATGCAAGAAAAAAGAACATGAGATATACCTGCCAACAAGAGCTTCAAGTTGTGGGTCAAGCTCTAAGCGATATTTGTTCAAATAAGCATTTAATTCATCTGTTCCAAGAACCTGGGGGGAAAAGCATCAGGCAACATTAAATGTCATGCTTGTTCCCTACAGATGCAGCACCCTAGGGATACTTCCATTTAGATAGACCCATTTAGAATGAATCTATTTAGAAAAGAAAAATAATTTGTAGAAGAAAGTAATAAATCTGTAGTAGTATATGACATTGTTGACAATTTCTCTAAAGCAGCATCCTTTATGCTTCCTATTCTTTATTTTTTCCGGATAGCAAAGTTTTTTAAATACCAAGGCCTCAAATTTTGATACATCTATGTCAACGAACTCCATGGAACTATGGGTATAGAACCAACAGATTAGACTCCAGTTGCTAATCCTACAACAGAATAGGCACCAAATGAAATAAACCCTTCGTAGTTCCATTTAACCACACTCATGTTTTAACAAAGATAAAATAGGAATTAAAAAAAAGAAGTTAATCAATATAAATGATCATCAGCTATAAAAGCTAGGCATATTTCCCATCATACTTTAATTGGTAAGCAAGCAATTGAGAAATCAATAATATGAATGTCTAAAGCATGATAGTACATAAAAGCAAACAGGTAATAATTCAGAGGGCATTTTCAGCTAATCATCCCATTGAAACAAGCAGCAACTTCAGGATTATTATTACCTTAGCAATCTTGACAAGCTGATCGTGGTTGTCATGGCCATAAAAGAAGGGTTCCTTGCGAAAAATCTGCAGTCAACCACTGATAATATAAGTTCATAATAAAAAGGTAATAGGAAAATCACCAATGAGCAATGAAGAAGAACTATAAATCTATAATGGCAATAAAAATAAAATAAGCATTGCAAGAAAATTGAATTTAAACTTCATATAGACAAGACACATACCATTCCAGCAAACATGCATCCAAGGCTCCACATGTCCAATGAGTACTCATAATCTTGTAAATCAACAAGGAGTTCAGGTCCCTTAAAATATCTGGGTCACCAAGAAACACAGTATTAACTCAATGATAGAGAATAAAAAAGAATGCAGGAGAAAGAAGGGGGAGGAGGAGGAATGTAGAATCCACCAAAACAGCTAATTATTAGGAAAAAAAAAGTAGTCACCAGGATCAATAGACATAGTACAGGGTATTACCTAAAACCCTACTTGAAATAAGTGATTCCTAGACCTTGATTGACACCCAAATTAACCTAAACTAATTAGGCATAATTCAAAAGAACAAAACAAATCCAATAAACTCTAAAAGATCAGAAATGCAAGTTGGCTTGACCACACAACTGATATGCGATGGAAGAGCATTTTCTAATGATATTTACCAACTTTGTGATTCGTTTAATTACATCTTTTATTCCAAATTTGGTCTTTGTTCTCTGGAGTCCTTGATGGTTGTCATGTGCTTGGGTGATTTCGTGTGGGCATCTTAGCTGATTTGTCCTGCATTAGTTGCTTCAATTGCACTGTAACTTTTTTGGTTATCCGTCTTTAGCTAGATGGCGTGTTCCTACTTCATAGGGACATTTTTGCAATAAAAAAAGTCTAAAATATTCCCTGCGGCATCAGCAACTTTCACTTTTCTTTTGCATGGCGCTCTAGGACGTTGTTGTTAAAATCTTACAATTCATGGTATGATCTTACGATCTTGATCAAAATGTCCCTAAATGATCTAGGTCTCATCTCTATATCAGGGTCATTTGGGAATGTAGGATCTAGATTTGTATTATGAACTATATTGTCCCTCGGGCCATTAGATCCAACCTGATTATGCTACTCAGTTTTTTAATCATGGGAGTTTTAAACTACCTATCACACTGGTTACGTCTTGAGTAGTAGACTTAGCAATCTTTCTATGGAGTTTATGGAGTTAGAAGTACAAGGATAATTGAATTGACAGGTAATATACAAATATCTTGAATAAGTGAACATAACACTTGCTTCATCAGGCATGCCGCAAATGGGCTTATGTTGGTAGAAAGTAGAATTCTAATACGTATGCCTCTTCTGTTCTCCATTCATCTACTCTATATATGTCTCATATTTCAAATTATATATTTCAAAAAAAAAGAAAGAAAATCAGAAAAAATCTTACAATCTGCAAGCCAATCCATGATCCCAATCTTAACAACATTGTATCCCAATCTTAACAACATTGCCTAAGGAAAGTAGGTGAAGAGGAAGAAAACAAATAAAATGGGATCAAACAGACATCTGCTGAGGCTTGAGTCCAGCTTACTCAAGCTCATTTGGGTTTCTGAAAGTTCGGACAATGATGAAGACACATTCTCAGACTGGACGATAGTGGATGGACAGGGAAAGAAGAGATGACTGCAAGGGAAGAGATTTTGAGGCTGGGAAGGAGGATAGTTGTGGCAGCAGTAAGGACCATGCTGGTGGGCTTGAGGAGAGGGGGTTTGGGAGTAAGATTTGTTAGGGCCTCGCGGAGGAGGAAGGGGGAGAGTTATGGGCTCTAAGGAAGCTGAGCATCATTAGACGGGGAATGGAAGGGAATGGTTAGGTTTTCAAAAGCAATGGTTAGGGTGTCAAAAGGAAACAGAGTAAGCAATGGAAGGAACGAGAACAAAAGAAATGAGTTTACACTTTAGCCTCTGCTTCACTGGTGGTACAATGTCAGTGCTAGATCTGGATCTAATGCATAAGGGGGGCGTTTGGTAACCCCAACAGGATCACCACGGTGATCTAAGATCTCCGGTGATCCGAATGCTGGGGTGATTTAATCCCCAGTGATCTAAGATCAACGTGTTTGGTAGGCCATGATCCAGTAATTAAAAATCTCCAGATATCCATGAGTAACTTGTTTGGTATCGTACGAGGATCCAAGATCACCGACCACATAATATCATAAATACCCCTGATATATCTTAGATGGATTTTTTATGTGTTTTTAATTCTCATGAATCAAAAATGTAAGTCAATATGCTAATTCCTATAATAGCTCCATAATTTTGTCGCATATTCTACTTTTAGTAGCCCTTATCATATATTTATTAATCATATAGAAGATATTATCATTCAATGATAATATGATAATAATATGGTTAGTAATATATTATAATATAATATATATCATTAATATAATATATAATATCGACATAATATTATATTATATATATATAACATTGACATAATATATTGATGGTACATTGTTATATCAATTTTTCTACTAAATTGAGAGGTATTTTTGTCCTTAACTTTCAACCCGGGATCACTGTCCTGGGGTGATCTTGAATTTTCGACCTCAAGGACGGATATCCCAGCACCAGGTTGGGCGGTGATTTGAGGAGTGGAGGTGATTTAGAATCACCGCTACGTAGGATCGCCGTGGTGCAACCAAACGCGGTGATCTCCTCACCTCTACCTACATCACCCTTGATCCTGGGACGATCACCCCACACCAAACGCCCTCTAAAGGTTTGGGGTTCCTTCCAAGCTTAAGGGAGGTCTTCTCTAACACCAAAAAGTTCTCCTCTATTAAAATTCACCTTCCAAATCTATGGGTTTTGATTGCATTTTATAGAAGTTCATCTTCCAAATCTACAGGCTTTGCCTCCTTTTTTTTGGTGAAAGAACAATGCCTTTGTCACCAATACCTTCGACCTTGGGCAATCTGGGTGGAAGATGGAAGACAGGCTACCATGGTTAGCTTACTAGACATCTTCACAAAAGCGAAAACATGGAAGGAATTGGCACCTTCAACGAAGAGATCAATATGAGTTCTAACTAGAGAATGGCCAGGTCACAGGACACAGAATTTGTTCTGATGGTATGTCATGTTGAGAGTATTGTGAGGTAGCGTAGTTTTCATCAGCACAGTCCACTCCTTATCTCCCACTCTACCCAAGGATTAAGGCCACTTTTAACTACACCCAACCACATTTCAAAACAGTGCTTGGAAAACACTAGAATCATTAACAATGCATGGCCCATGCATCACTTGGTACTTGTTTGGTGCCAAGACAGTCGAACCAAATGTCATGGACCCCAAGATGAGAGCCCTGGGAGATGCTTCAGCAGTTTAGAAGATTATGCAGACCTCTCAGTAATCTGCAACTAATCTCTGGAGTATGGACTTAATGGGAGAGGATTTACACTATAAAGACCCATAGAAACCTTATTTCCCTTGAGCCTGCTTTTGTGTGCTCTTTGTTTTCCTGTCAGCATTAAGTGAGCTCCCTTCGTGTCAAATGCCAGACAATGAGGACACTCTTGTTGAAATGGAGTAACCTTGTTGCCATTTTGCTCGAAAAAACGTTAATCAGAAAAAAAGATATAGGCATATATAAAATCTTTTAAGCAAACATCTAAGATTAGGACAGGATAAGATTTATAAAGCTTTGCACCATGACTGGTTTGAGTTAATATGGAGATTATCAGACCAAATGGATCAAGGGTCCACTTCAATTGGATTTCATATTTTGGGTTTGAAGTTCCAACTTGGACAATACCCAATGGATCAGTTTTCTGGAGTCATATTGCAGAAGACCAAATCCTCTTCCACGAAGAACAAGCTTCTTCCAGGCTGGTAGACTTTATCAGCTGTTACCTTTCTAAAATAAACAATACAGAATCTTACACTAAAGGAGGAGAGCATCAAGCAAATGTTATGTACCATAATCAATTCCCATTTCATTTCATCTTAATTGCCTTTACAATGCCCCTTAGTAGGTTTTTTCCAATAAAGTCTGTAACGGATACTGATACAAAATCAATTACAAAATTAAGCATCTTTTCAGAATTGCGGTACAACCCGCACCATACCAACATAAATATTCAAAAAAAGATGAATAAGAAACAACTTCTCGATATGCAGTATATAAAATGTTAGTCCTATGCAATAAAGGCAAGAGAAGTTGGTTAAGATCTTTTAATTGGGCTTGATTTCTTAGCTTTTGAACTGGGGCTTGCCGTCTCCATGAAAGCAGATGGGCATAATTTGTTTATACCACAGATTCCGCACCGAGGTCTGAGAGGAGTGCAAATTGTTTGCCCGAATCCAACCTGAATGAACGTGATATGCGAATCCACTCATTAACAATCCAAATAAGAAGGAAAATTAATGAGCATTATGCTTCTTTTGCTTGCATACCGAAAGCTGAGGTGCCTGCTTCATATTTCACATCAGAAAAGATGCTACAACACTATCGGTTCTGATTCCAATATAAGATCAATTCTCAGATTTAAAGCACGTCATTTAAGGTTTTTTTGGAAGCCTTGGAAAATGAAAATGGTTTGTTCAACATGACGAAGATACCACTTCTTTCACCAGAAAGAAAATTATACTGCAGAAGTCATCATAAAATGCATTCACTGGCCTCAGGCATTTTAGCTAGGAACCTTTGCTTTCCAGATAACAACAATCATAAAATGGTCGAGAAATAATGCAGTGCTACATATTCCTAGTAGTATTTTGGAAATGCTACAAATTCCAGGCCATGATGCCTCTAAGACCCTAGTTGGTGATCCCAGGTGGATTCTGCTCAAAATTTATAGGAAGGTCGGAACATTGGAAGCTGAAAGAGAATTTAGGTGTTGGGTGCACAGACAAAATTACAACAAAGTGCAGCACACCATTCTCGAAAATGTTAGGTCAGTGTTCATGTACTAAACCTTCCTATGTTTGTGACAAAAGATAAAGACCAATCTTACTCCCATCGTGAAAAATTTTCAGAAAAGAATAAAAGCTACCCATGACCACAGGCTTCCAGTGAGATGATTTTATTGAAGCATCCATGGTAACCTTCTTTTACATTCTTTAAGTAAGTCGGTTTCTGTTTTTATGATTTTATTCTTACATGAGGTTGAAGGTAAGTTTGCCTATGCTCCACGACTGTTGTTACAATACCTACATCAATTTACAACAGGTCTCCAGAATGATAGGAGTTAATTTATGGAATTAAAGGTGGCATGCTTCTACTTTTCGTTAAAAACAAGTCAAGAAGATAGTAAAACCAGAAAAGACAACTTTGTTTTCCATACATAAATTTTCCTTTCAAGTTCACATTACATTACAATACTACAGAAGAAGAAAAATAGAAGTAATAAGAAAAATCAGTGTAGTGAAGCTTATCATACCAGTAGTGGATTGATCAGAACCCATTCATCCTTCGGAAGCCATGTTTGCAAAGACACTCTTGTCTCTTCTGGAGTCAAAGTTTTCTAGTAAATGAAAAAAAGAAAGGTTGTGTCATGTCTTCATCAGATAAAAGAGATCCAGGATAAGATGTTGAAGTCAGCAGGCAAGGGACTAGATGAAGAATATTTTATGTGCAGCAGAACACCTTTCTTGTTCCTGGTCGTGATACCCATCCAAGGCGATTACAAATGCGATGCACATGAGTATCGACACAAATCCCTTGAACATTATTCCATCCGACGTTCATAACCTATTTATTGAAATGGAATCGAAATCAGAGAAGAACATCAGCTGTCATGTTTGAAGATGACAAGTGAGCTGTACCAGATGTGCCATTTTCGGACCTATGCCTGGAAGCGCTAACAGTTCATCTAAAGAACTTGGGATGTCTCCATCATACTTTTCAAGACAAATTTCAGCAACTTTCTTTATGTAATGAGCCTTTCTCAGGTAAAATCCAACCTAAAACAGAAACAGTAATTATCATGCTTAAAATATCATTTATAAGTGGAAGTAGGCCTGAAGCTCATAAATTATGATTGTGTGACCTATATTCTGCAGTTTAAAATAGTGTCTGAAGAATTGTCAGCAGCATCATTATCAGGAGGTCTACACAGCCAAGTCCACTTATCAAAGTGAGTGAATTTCTTGGTTTTTTAAAAAAAAAATTGCATGGCTCTCATACTCAACTTGTTCTCTTTTTTCCTTCCTCCCCTGCCCCTTCATTTAACACATTCTCTTTCAATTACTTCCCACATATTGCAGATCAGAAACTGAAAAACAAATTCCTAAAATTGTCCCGAACATTTGACCATTGGTCAGAAAGATTCCATGAGAAAACAAGAAATGAACAACAAAACCCAATGCCTTCCTAGTAAATTACAAGTTGATGGCTCAAATACTACAGCATAAGGACTAGTCATTAGGATAACATGATTAGGGACTGCAAATAACAGAACTGCAATGGGACGATGTGATTGTATCTCAAATCTTGCATATTCTTCTAAATATGTTTTTAAGTTTTAACAAATCTGAAAACTGAAAGCATTATAGGGAAATGTGATATCCTAAGGCTATTGAATAATTTGTATTGGATCCATAATATACATAAGCTATTCGGAGTACCAAAGAATGATTTAATTATCAATAAAAGGGCATTTTAGACATGGAGTACATACTTGGAGATGGAGTCAAACCCCTGATCTTTCAAGTTATATGATAGGACATAGTATAATAATTAGTGCATCAGTAGCTCAACAAATTACAATTCTTTTAATAAGAACTGACATCTTCAGCCATGTGGATGACGGTGATGATAAAGGATAATGGTGTTGTTTAGCCCTGATCATGAAGCTACTGCATGCAAGAGCACTCAAATGATACACACAGGACATACCGGATAGATCAAACCAGCCATGCTTGCTTCGTCAGTTTTAACAATGGCATCAGCATCAAGTAAGCCTTTCTCAGAGAGACGCTGCACGGCACCTGTTCTCCTAATCAAGTTTACTAAATTAGCAAGAATCATATCTTGGCAAGAAAACTATATAAATGCAAAGAATCAACATATTATGTTTGGGCCTAAAGGAAAGGAGAAAAGAAAAGAAATTGAACAGTTTCAAAAACTTTCCATGTGTAACTGCATCCTTGGTTTGGCTCGATAGAAGGGAAGAAACCAAAACTGCAAATCTTCTTTCCTGACAAGGAAACAACATGGCTTAGACAGCAAAAAAATTAAAAGCATTACGTAAATCAGAATTAGTGGAAATATATGACTTCAAGGCTGGACAATAATGTGGTCAAATATATTACTGTGTTGTCTTTCAGAGTTCATTTATTTAAAAGTTGGTAGTCAGATAATTATATCTCAGCATCTTCAAAGATAAGGAGAATATAGGATGTTATGAAGTGAATAATCAACTCTCCATAAAGTCATAGGTTTCGCAAAAATTTGGCCTCTGCTTTAGAATTCCATTGGATGTCTTTAGAGGTAAATTTTGCATAAAAGCAGGTTTATGGCACCTAAAACTTATGCAGTTTTCAAATTATTCATTTGTTTGGTTAAACCTATTTAAATACAACAGCGATTCTCACGTATCATCGATATAAAGGATGGATGTCTTATTGATAGATTATGAGTAGGGCAATATCGTAAAAAATGTTGATGGGCAGGGATTGCAAAGGCTGACATAAGACATTTCATAATTGAGGTTAAGATAAATCAAAGTTTCATCATAAGACAAAAATATTACTAAATTTAACATCCAGAAAATAGTTCTTCACTTAATAAAATCCTCAATAAGATGCAAAGCTGTAAATATAGTATGAAATCCAAAAATGGGCTCACAAATTGAGTTTACTATCTCATTCTCTATAACTATTTAATAAAGCTGATGCACGTATATGCTGTTAATACATGCAATTATATCCTTCATTGTAAAAAAATCCATGCGAAGGACTTCAAGGAACTTTGAGAGACAAAAATGTTATGGTAAAACTCACATCAATGCATATGGTTATATAATACATAACTTGCCTCTTTTAATTGATTCTATTTTGATAAGAGTCAGATCATTCCCGTTTTTTAGTTCAAAGAGTGTCAAAACAGATTCCTATATGAAAGTTAAAAAGTAATAAGGGAAAGGAAGGGAAAAGGAAAATACAGAAAATAAATTAGGAATACAAAAAGTAGGTAAGATCGACAAATAGAAAATACAAGAAAGGTTGAATTTTATTAAGTGCACATTGCTAGTTTTTGCAAATAATATGGTAATTCACGCACTTCTAATAATTAGTGTGTTTCCAATCCAAAGGTCCAGCTAATTGAGAGACCAAGATTACCTTTGGTGGTAGAAGAATACCCGCCTTTTCACATCCCTTGGAGTCTACTGGGGCCTCCTCAGAGGACCTCATTTTCTTAATCCCTTCAAGGACTTCTTCCCAATTTGTTGCTGGTTCCACTGCATTAAAAACGAAATTCAGTTACAACTGTCTTTCAGGTAAAAAATAGTTGTGAGCAATATAGTTATGTGCTTAAAGTCAGAGCCAAAGACTCCATAAAAATGAAGAAACACGAGCAAAGATGGACAACTCCCCCCTTTTTTTAGTACTGTAAAATGTTTCATTCCTTTGAAATAATTCCATGTTTCGCTATTTCTTACTGCTTATGCTTTTTGCAAGTACCTTTTGGTACTATGGAAAGGTCTGTCCTCTTGTCCATACCAACTGGAAGAGCAGATGCAAGCTTCACCTTACCTGTAGGATCATTTTTAATGGAAACAAGAAAATCCTTTTAAGATGAAGCTAAAAAGTTATACTTGCATTAGCATAAGGTAAAATACATGCAAGCATGTAACATGCAATATCAGACACCATAAGAGCAAGGATTTAAGTGCATTGGTAACTGGTAAATGATAGTTCTTGTCATAAAAAAGGAATATCCCTTGCAGATATTGTTTTAGGACTAAACTAAGCATTTTCTAGCATGTAGAATGTGCGACAATGGGCCAAGTACAGGCTCTTTGATAGTAAGCCTGTCTATTGCTACCGGCTCACCATGAAAGTGCATTGAAGAAAATTTCCAACCTCTGGCTTACTTACCGTCAAAAAAAAAAAAAAATAGAAGAAAGTCATAACTGATTGAGGCATAACCACCTTGCCAATTTGATTGATTGCAGTTTGGAAGGTTGAGACAGAACTCTGAAGCCGAATCTTAAATTTTCCTAACAGAACTTGATCTATCCCTTTCACATACTGCTCTATGCATCGCATTGCGTCCAGGATTTTCGTATCACATTGTGTAAGGACATCAGATATCACTTTACAAGAAGATTGGCTCAAATGTCCCAGTTCTTATGACCATAATACTGTATGTCATCATTAAAGCACAGCACGTGAAACCTCCCTATGATATGCTGAACCCCAAGTTTTCTTTACTAAAATATTATTCCCTTCCATGTTGATCATCAGTTTCCTCAAAATTAAAATTTACATTCATATTGTGCACAACAGTATACCTCTTCCAAACAACTTTTTTTTTTAAGAGAGAGAGAGAGAGAGAGAGAGAGAGAGAGAATTCCAAACTACATTTCCTCTTTTGTCTAGTGAGTAACTGTAAACAAGATTACTGCATCAGATGTTCCAAACTTGACTAATTTAAACTAACTGAAAGTCAAAAAGTGTTCAAAACCCTATGTGCTAAAAACGTTCATAGGTAGAAAATGTACTCCAATTTATATTGATAAAATGTCTTACTTGAAGTTTTAGTTGCCTTGGCCTTATTATATGCAAACTCTTCAATGTCAGGCAAGTGATCAATCTGCAAAATAAACCAATCATCATGACTAAGTATCTCAGAACACTAACCCACAATAAAAAAGAACCAAAGTTTGTGCATATACCCAACTAGAAACAATAAAGAGAAGAATTGGGCAAGGAAAGTATTAGTTTCAACAAATAGATATACAGATAAAACTAACATCCTAGCCACTACAAAAGAAAAAAGAAAATGCCAAAGAAAAATAATCTTTACAAGTTTTAAAGCAAGAGAAAGAACATAACAATCTGAAAACCGGAAAGACCCTTTATTTTGGAAAAGAAGAAAACATGAAATGCTCACTTTCTGATCACGAGCTTCTCCTTCTGGATTCTCCCCATTAATTTCGATCATCCTTTTGACCCTCTTTTTTCCCACATAACCACGAATCCCCAACCCAGCAATGCCATCAGAACCATCAGAACCTGGAAAATAGCACTACAAAAATTATTTCTTTCATAAACACAAACATAGCATTATACACAAAAACAAGAAAAAGACAACTTTCTTTCCCAAAATTCTGAACAAATAGATAGAAAGAAGATACATTTATTACCTCAAAAGTTTGAGCTTAACACCATTCTTACCCAAAATGAAAGAGAAATTAATTTAGCACATTTAGTAACTGGAATTTGAATTCTAGACGCGAAGCTTACCCAAAAAGAAAGGAAAAGGAAAAGGCAAAAACGAGATTCTCATCCCAGGAAAAAAACATTTTTCAACAAATTTCGAGAACTGAGTTCAAAAGAACATAAAATGGAAACAAAAGAAGACATATTTATTACTCTACATGCTAAAAATTTGGTTTTTTCTTAAGAAAAATTTTAGAAAACTTAAAATGTAGGCTTTAACACCATTCTTACCCAAAATGAAAGATAAATTAATCTATTAGCTCTAGAATACTGGAATTTGGATTTTAGATTCTCACCCGAAACGAAAGCAAAAAAAGAGGAAAAAAAAATAACGCGATTCTCAAGGGGTTCGAAAGGGGGGAAGAAGACCCGTACCTGGATTTAGCTCTGGGTTAGGGTTTTGGGCCTCTGATGGAAGAGATCGGGAAGAGAGCCTGATCCGAGACATCCTCAGGTTTTTCGCGGGAGAAGAGAACGAGAGAAGAGGGACCCTTAAGACGGCGAGAGGGAAGGGCATTTGGATTTGGAGGGAAGATGGGTTTACTTGGAAGTAAAAAGGAGGGATCTTTGTTTGTTTCCTTTCTTTATTTTTTTTTATTTATTTATTTTTTTGTTGTTGTTGTTTCCCATGGAAGAGGAGGATTTCAGTACATCCTACTACCCATACGTGGCGGTACATATATCAAGAGTTTTGTGTGATTCTGATGCTACAAATCACAATAAAAAGGAGGGATCTTTTTTTTTGTGTGTGTGCAGCGTTTGCTTACAAATCACAATAAATCATTTATCAAGAGTTTTATTTAGAATTTGATTCTGATGCTAAAGGTTAATATGGAGGAGCTTGTGTGATATTAAAGGGTTGTGTCCCCCAAGTGCTTTGCACATCTAATATGTGCTAAAATGACAATTTAAGGCTATAAATGAGCCGGGTTCATCCGTGATCCAACCCAACCTGTTCTTGAAAACCTAGAGGGTTTGTATTTTATAAATTTGAGCTGATTTGTCTCAAATTAACCCAATCCGTATGCTATATAAGTATATTTTGGATCATACCATCAGTTATCTAACCCAAATTGACTCGCAAGAAAGTATTCTAAGGTATTCTTTTTTTCTTTTGTTAGAAGAAAAGTGCTCAAATTAATAACAATATATTAAAAAAAAGATAGTTATTGAGGTCATCAAGCTCTTGAAGCTTGTAGTTCTAAATAAACATTAATTCATTGGGTTTAACCATATCAGCAAACAATTCTACAACAATCAAAATTTAGTTTGATTCACACGTAAGAAAAAAAAATCTTCATAAAATATTGTTAGTAAACAAATGTAGATTTGGACCTGAATTGGACTCGATTCAGATCCAAATATTTTGGGTTGGGTCCGAAGTCATATACGACCCCAATCTGAATCTGAACAACCTACTAGATCTAAAATATTTTTTATGAATCCAACCCGATCTGAACCATTCATCCATTGATTAGGTCTCATATCAGGGCCTTACATGAAACCAGATAGGGTCAAGGTCAAGCATACTCCGGTTTGCCCAACCTTATTTACAATTATACATGACAAGTGTTCTCCATATTTATGTGGGTTCTTGTGATTTAAAGAAACTTTTCTGTGCATTAATTAACATTATAGTGAAAACCATCTACTGCCGCAAGGATTTGATTCAACTTAGGCACCAAGCTGACTAGGTTATTGGAGGTTCCATGATTGACTGTACCTTTAAGATGGTGTTCGATGGCTTCAATGCCGGTCATTTTTGAAATAGTGTTGGATAAAGAAAATCGTACTCAGACCTTCACTCAAACGCTAGATCCAATCTAAAATGGTAAAAATGAAGAAGTTCTTTTGCTGAAGATTGTCCGATGGAGGACCGACCGATTCCTAGGCCGGATAAATTCTTAGGAAATAGTAGAAATGCTTCGCAGTTTGGTGCACTACAAAGCAAAACACTTGCATGGTAGAAATGCTAGTGCAGTCCCCAGTGGACTTTTTGCAGGACGTTGAGATTACCAAAATCACCATTCTATCTCTATTATTGATCTTGAAATCTACCATGAAATGCGAGCAGCCATACATTGAAAAAAAAAAAATTTGCTTCGCAATGGACCTAAATTTCAAAGATCCATCGCCATGTTAGCATGAACAAGAATGCAAGCAAAAATTTCAATCGACACAAATTAATCTGTGCGTTTTTAAAATTACGGGATACTGTGTGAAAATTTTAAATACAAAAAAGTGCAAACTATCTCAATGTCTTATTACTGTTCTTTATGAGGGTTCTATGCAGTTATAGCAATTCTTAACTTAGACCTGTTGATTCTCTTGAACTCATCCAACCTAAACGCTTCAGGTGAGGGTTTTGTATAATTAAATCAAGTTTTGCTTACCCATAACCAAAGCTGTTATGCATGGTTTATGTTTTGATTTGGCCTCCAAACCCAACAAGTTATCATGGGTTGGAAAATTTCCAAGACCAAATCCAGGGTTCCTAAGATACTAGCCATAGAGTGGAGTACCCTGGTTAAAGTCAAAGCTTAGTTCAAGTTATTAGGAAAGCATTGTAGGTAATGGTTAAAAAGAAAAAAAATGTGGACCAAAAGGAAAGTGGTGCGGATTTAGTGTTTAAGGATTTATCATATTTTCCTCTATTTTAATTTCTTCTTTCTGATTTTAATTTTTCTCCATATGTGTATATATATATATGTGTGTGTGTGTGTGTAAAATTTAGGTTGGAATAGCAGGTTGAAGATGGATCCATATAAGTCGGTTGCGTATAATTTTTCTTTTCAACTTCATAACAAATGGATCGAGGACTTATTTGGTTATTTACCTAACCTGACTCATCACCATCCCTAAGTCATACGCAAAATAACACATTATAGCAGTGTTTTGATGTGGTAAATTGGATCAACATGATGTCAATCTTGGGAGTCAGGTGGGTTATGCGAGAACTAATGGCTCCAACCAGTTGAAGGTATGGCCTCATGGGACAACAACAGAATTAAAACAAATTTCCAGAACTATATAAACTGACCTCCATGGCGGCTAAAAGAGCATAATACGAGCTTCTATGGAATCATGCTTATGAAGTGCACACACATCAAAATGAATGAACTTTAAATAGCGCTCTCCTCAACTTCTTAAATTTCTATGTATGCAAGATCCATAATCTCATTACTAAATACCGTATCAATACCTTATGAATTCGGCACGGTAAATAATATGTTCCGAAATAGCTTTCTAACTATTTTTTTTAATTTTTATCTCGGTACGTTTCGATACAAATTGATATATTTCAGCACACACAAGTACCCATATAGGGCAATACAGAGCTTGTACTGATTCAAAGTTCAGTTTCGTAATAGTTTTCTTCTGGTGCGGTATTGTATGCCCCGTGTCAGGCAGCACAGGGATGATATGGCAGACCATGCATGTATGAATTATTCATAGATTGTACTGCCTATTATCTGCATTTTATAGCTGATCCTTGAACCTAACATGGCCAATTTTCACTTAATTTCCAGCCGAGCAGTAAGATCCAGGAGGTTTAAAAACTGAGCTTGAGGAAACTTCTGCCCTGACTCAGCAGCATCCAAAATCTGTACATGAGTTGTGTACATTCATCAGCACCTTGTCATCTTACATGGTATAAATATTCTTTACTTGTACATTTTCCCCTTGTACCTTTCAAATCGATACATTTTACATTTGACTTCCTTAAGACGGTTTTATTCGCATCCAAAAAAATGCTTAGAGAAAACAACTCTCAGAAGAATGTTTGAAGGGACTCTCTCAGAAGGGGCAGCATCCAACTTTCCCCCTATTCACCATGTACATGGAAAAAGAACGGTAAACAAAAGACAAGAAGGAATATCATTTGAGGCATTCAAGACTGCATGGCTAACGTTAATTACATGCATGTACCATGTCAAGGACCTCTTTAACATCCAGCGGCTATCAAGAATTTGTCATACGGGCTTGAAGGTGGCAACCTAACCGACTTCTCACACTCATTGATGATTGAATCATAGCACCGAATGCTCTCCACAGGGCAATGCGCACTCTGTTGAAAGTGATCAAGGAGTTGAGTTAGAAGCAATGTACTCTAAGATGTTTTTGACAGAAGTCGATACAAAGTATACTTAGTGAGCTCCAGGAAATGTTAACTTTTGACTTGCCTCTGGTGGAAGTACAGAGTCATTCTCATTCTCTTTGGATGATTCCGTTTCTGAGCCTTCCTGCCGATGCTTGAAGCTCAGAAGCACTGACATCTTCTTTTGTTTTCCCATCACAAGCGCTTCACACTGGCTCTTCATTTTGTCGTATGACACAGTAGTCGTCAAAAATGGTAAGTCAGCAACTTGCCGTGCTGTATCAAGGACCTGCATGGAGTATTTGCTCAGCTCAACTTACAATCTAATCAACAAGTCAAAATCAGCACTTTAAAAATGATTCTTCCCCACCACAAGTCAATTGAAAGTTAACGCAGATGTCCTGAGGATATTACTATATAACCAGCTTTTTTATCTAGGTTAAATGAATTTCAAAAATAGTTGAGAACTTGAGATAATCATTTAGAGAATAGGTTCAGGAAACAGTAATCACCTTCATAAAGCTAATAATATCAAAGTTGTGTTCTGAAGAATGTATGACAAACTTAACCAATGTATGAGAATACAAAGAAGGTCTGCAGCATCACCTCCAAAATTATGGAGTGCAAAAACCTTGTACAAGCACATTTAGCCCTTGACTAATTATTCTAGATTAGTTTCTTCAAGGAATGTGAAAATTCATGTTTTACCAAAAGGAAATAAAGTAAATCCAAGGATGCAACATTAGCTCACTCCTGCATCTTTGCTTTATTATGAAGTGATAAGAGAAAAAGTTGGTATCTACATCTATATACAATGTATACCATAGTACTTTACTAATTCACATCTTAAAAAGCCCTAGTCAAATTTCACATGTAATTGCTTCTCTATAAAGGACTAAGATAATGAGTCAAAACACTCATTTCTGTATTGCATCTTACAAATGCATGCATGATTGTACACGTGTACATAGTACCTCACACAGTATCTCAAGATGCATATTAAATTATACTAAACTATGACTAAAGTGCATTTCTGGATAATATAAAGCCATAATGATCCCAAACTCGTTGGTTAATGTCAGAGATCAGATACAATTCAGTATCTTGGCTAGTGGTTTCAAAAAAGTGACTTACGGATTCCATTAATTGATTGACACCAAGGATATCATGATCATTTGTAGACTCTGACACTCTGCTCTCTGCGCTCTCTGACTGACTCCCACATGTTTCAGAAATTGGATCTATGTCTTCCAAGACATCAGGAGGCCAGAACTGATAAAAAAAAAACCTCAGATATGCTCAAAAACCATATCTCAACAATATAAATCATAAATTATAGTTTGAATACTCTGAGAATGGACCTCATCAAGAGTTTGAAATTCCTTCTGAGCAAATGGTGAACATAAATTTGGCGTCTCTGCAAACAATGGAACTCCAAGTGGAAAGGCATCATCTGGTGAAAACCCCTGTAAGAGTTGCTCTTTGATGCTCAATAATTCTTTCTGCACATGAATTTCAAACCTGTCAGAGTTCTTTTTGTTTTCCTTCATGTCGTTTGGTTGGGGGTTTTGTGAGTGTGGGTTTTTAACTCACTGTGAACATGTCATCATATTATTGCACGGATGTACCCACAAATATTACCTCTGGTAATTTTTCAAACTTATTCACCAAGTGGAATATCACAGTTTCTTTTAGTTGCGTGTCATCAACATCTATTGCTGCAAGAAACTTCAAAGCAGCAATTTCATCCTCCTCTGATCCAAAGATTGCCTTCCCAACAGAAGATGCAACATAATTGGCTTGCAGCATGCTATCTTCAACCAGATGAAGAAAAGGATCAACCTGTCAAGTAATATGCATTTATGAATCACATGAAGAGATAATTGACTATGAAAAAAAAAAGATTTTTTGAACATATCAATTATTCAAAGCATAAACAGTTAAACAGGTTACTAAGCTACGAACCGCTTTATCTGAGATCAGCGCTTTTACAACAGGAATCAGTTGTGGAAGATCGCCTGCTTTTGCTGAAAAGATTAGCATAGATGATGCCAAGGTATGTAGAGACCTTCTTCGAGACGGCTGCAAACAACCTACATAGTATATAACATCAGGATGTCATGCGTTAATCATATACACTTTTCGGCATTCATCATGAATCCTAACCAACCAGAGTGAAAATTGCAGCATCAATTAGAGATATAACAGGCAATGAGTACTACGAGTGAAAGTTTACAACTAGCCTATGACAAAGTAAAGCTAGCTTGAAGCATGCATGATTTTGCTAGCACAGACTACAATATGATTTGAATATTAGGTCACATTCTATATATAATTAAAAAGCTCGAGAAGAAAAGAAATGTGTTTGTGCGGACATCAAACCAATTCTTAACAATTATTACCAAGCTTAGACAATAAACTCATCTTGAATCAGCATAGCTTCAAGAATATTATTATAAATGTCATAGAAGTCCTTTGCGGTTATTCATACTTGTAAGAGTATGTTGCATAATTCCAGAGTTCATGTTTTAAGACATTTCACTTTACATTGCAAAAGGTTCACTTTGCCATGCAGTTCCATGTGAATTAGCAAGATCCCTTGTCGCTATATCCATATATGGGAAACATAACATGGAGAAGAATATAATTTCAATGCACAATATCTATAGAAAGTAAAAAGGTCACAGGATATCCTCGACAAATATAGAACCCTAAAAAATGTTCTGAACCAGAAATGTCATGCACATATTATATCAGAAATGCCGGGAATACAGTACCTCATTCAAGTAGAAAACAACTGCCAGCGACTTTTAAAAATATTTTCACTTAATGATGGTCTTTGAGAATGAAAATGTAGCATCATGATCAAAGGACTTACTTTCTTTGTCCAGAGAGATGCTCCTCAGAGAAAATGCTAACTGAAAAAAGCGAACTAGAGCCACATGGCTAGAGGTCTGTCCCAGAAACATCAAACCATCAGACCAAATAAAGCCAATAGAAACTATAAAGAATGGAAGATGGTGACAGTTTAAGATTTGAGAGTCAACTATAATTGGCAATCATTAATGGAAAATTTCTCCACTATTTGAGAAGTAAACATTTCAGAAAACCTAATAGCTTGAAGAGGTTTTGACTTAATAATATTGATAGCTTGAGAAATTACGCTAATATACTTAAATCAGTAGAAAGGTTTTCATAAACTAGAAATGTCCAACAAGATATAAAAGCTTATTGTTATTCTCTGCTAGCACAACTATAGCAAGTTGTTCACCATGAACTTACTTTTTTTCGTGAAAACAATAAAGCAAGATTGAAACTCTGTGCCATTGCTTCATAATTTCCAGGAGTGTTTTCTTCTAATGTTGCCTGTGCCCAAATTGACGATAGCAGAAGATCCACTTGGTGACTACTCAACCTCAAAGATGTGATCTCCTGAAGGACAAGCATGGATGATATAACTACGGGGCAGAAAATTAATGACAAAGTAGTCACATGTTAAAATGAGAACTAAGACAGTCACATGCACATAATAAAATCAACAGCCCGTACTTCCTTTTCAGACTCAGTAACAACCCTTCCACCAAAAACTGCACATGGGCAAGCAAGTTTGATGCTGTGCCGCTCACTGCGAGATGGATGAACCACATCCCACTTTATATCATCATTCACTAGTTGGCATTCTTCCTCTTTCATTCCTTCTACTCCAGCATCTGATGTATCACTCCTACCCGAGTACAAGTTCTGGATGGAATAATCATTCTTCCCCATCTTCTCCAAGATTGCCTCTGTAGAGGCGAAACCTGAAAGAGATACCAAAAGTGTACTCTGTGGATCGTATCCCTTCTTCGGCAAAAATGGTATGAATGGAAATGGCCAAGGAGTAACAGCTGAGGCTGCAAGAACAGAACAAAAGACACGATGGGAGCCAACACGTGTTTCATGATCTGGGTGGGTCATCAGCATGAGCAATTGGTGAAACAAAGCTTCCGGGAAAGCCTGCATGACAAAATTGATTGACTAACTCAGCTATCAACATCGAGTGCTAGAATATCAGCATATAGTTTTACACACAGAGAAAATACTGGAGAAAGATATGAATAAACTAACCTTCTTGTGATAAGATATGTTAGGGATAGAAGCTGCTATCTGTGCAGTACGATAGATAGAAGAAACTGTTGTTCTGGCTACAGCAGCCGTAGTTGAGATATTCTCCAGCACTGTAGCCATCATATCAAGTATAGGTCCAACATCCCCCACCTGTTGATCCAGCATCATTATTCATGTAAAATAATGCAAAAAACGGGGGAAAATTCCTAAAGCTGGCAGCTGAAAGCCTTCTTAGGTAATGAATCAGCCAAATCAAGAATGAATTTTAATGGAAAACCCAAAAAAAGAAAGATCGACCAAAACTTGGTCAGCATGTTCACAGATTAACATAAAAAATTAAAATTTCAAAATGAAAAACTACATAGGGTTGTTTGTCTGAGTTCAAAACAATAGTAAGAACCAAGAAGTTATAACAATAACCTTATTCAATAACTGTATGAGGCACTCTTCTAATGCAGAATAGAAAGCAGAGTTCCATTTTTTAACATCATCAACCAGGTTTGAAGCTTCAACGGAACATTGCATACATTTGCGCAAATGTCTCAATAAATCAGTTATTGCAGTAATTATGGCTACGGATGCTTGTGACCTTGCATGCTGCGCAAGATTAGTAATAACTTTAACAATGCTGATCTGCACATCAGGCTGCTTGGCAACATTCTTGTGATCTAAATGCTTGACCATAATAGACAACAGCAGATGGCTATTTTCTCCTGAACATAAAACAAAACTTTATAAATCTTTTTATAACTATAAGATCGTTTTACAACCTATTCCTCAATAAATAAAACATAGAATAATCAGATTTCCCTTTACCTGACTTTTCCATGACAACCTGCATTTCAGATAAAACAGGCCAAGCAATTCCTTCATGTGACCATTGATTCCCACTGTCTAAATTACGAAACAGGGGCTCTAAAACACGCCTGACAGTTGTTGCCTCCTTGGCTAGCTTGGCCATATTATGCAAGCAAATTTTTGACCAGTATTTTGGATTTTTTGAGTCATCTCTGTTTAGAAATGAATGCAATGGAAATTATGGAAGAAAATCATGTGAACAGTTGAGAAATATAAGACATTAATATGACTTCTCACGTTGGCTCATCTGGTTCAGCTTTGTTGCTGACACTTAATGAAGAAACCTTCTTCAGAGAACTCTGTAAGACCAAAATAGCGTTCTCGGCTCTCAGAACTTCCTGCACTGAAGAATTTTGGGGCGGAGCATATTGCAAGACTTGACTGCATTTATCATGATGAACTCCAAAATTATCCAGGGTCACTGAAACTATCTATTACCAATCAAAGAAAAAAAAGAAATAAGAAAAACGGTCACATTTGTAAAGCAAAACCATCAGCCTACCACTCATTTATCATAACAAAGTTGGAAAAAAAAAAAAAACAAGCATAATAAACTGGAAGAAGTAACAGGATATATAAGAACAAAAAGTACAACACTACAAAAGCTCCTATTTTAACAACAGAAACATCAGGAGAATATATGTGCAAAAAAAAAACATAAAGAGGAAGAGAGAGAAATGGATGAAGATTTCTTAATTAGAACAAAAAAAATAATTTGTTTCTGTCATCTGGGATGCCTGATTCATCATTCAATGTGCAAATAGCAATTTGACTTGTTAGCTAGTTAGCTGCTGCTGAGATCCACACTGCAGCAGTTATAGGTTCTATTACCCAAGTTTACTACTGTTCCCCTCATTCTTCTTTTAAACAATTTAATACTAGGGTGGAGATGAATTCTTGAGACTTATGCTTCATGATGAATAATCAATGATTAGTGAGAGAAAGGGATTGATGAGAGGGGTTGGGGGGTTGGGAGTGTAATCTCAGGTGAAGAGTATTGGTTTTCTGCAAGATGTTAGTTACTAAAATTGTTTGGAAATGGAGAAGGGAGATTTAGATAGCAGGAAATAGAGATGATTATTGAGGTAAGTGCTAATTAGGATTCAGAGTAATTAGGATGGACAAGTCTAGGATGACAAGGGCTGGTTACATAATTAATGATCTCTATTCGAGCCAAAGTGGTTTCCTCAAAAACAGGAGGCTCATTTACTAAGGTAATAAAAAGCTTGCTCAAGGAAACCGGAAATCAGATGTTGTAATGCAGACCATAGGGTGAAAAAAAAAAAATCAATATCCTGGACAGTGAATAGCCTCCAGTCAAATTTTGAGGGAGCAGAATTGGGAGATCAAAGTACATTACTCTAGAGAATGGACATGAGTACCTGCATGGTTTAAATCCTGGTACTGGTGCCCTTCTCAGTCCGACCTCAAGTTGGTCCAGTAACAAGAATGAGAAGTAAAAGAAAAAATTGCAGTTCCTGAATGCAATTTCCTGAATGCCAGGCCCTCCCAAGGATGCCCCACCAGCTCGAGAGAACTGGTGTCTTGCACCTGTCCCAAGAATCATTTTCTCATCTTGCCCCCATTTTAGTCCCGTGCGCATGATCTAGGCCATACA
>JAOXJJ010000359.1:5619250-5643629 GCA_025769935.1 Phoenix roebelenii | reverse complement strand
AAGCCGACCCACAAAGCAGAAACCTTTTCCCCAACCACTAGTTTATCACTCACTAAATCTAGTACCAGCATACTTCTATGGCCAAATCAAGTTTTCGATGTGAAAGAAAAAAAAAAATATATCAATCCACTTCTTCTCGTGCAATCTCATCGAAGAATCCATTTATACCTCTAGTGTACTTCTAGATTGATGAAATTGATCTTTAATGTCCGAAAAACAGCATTTTTAATGGAATAGGACATAAATTTCTAATCTTCACCTTGACTCTTAGGTACTGCGGTTGTGAGAGGCCTTCCTTCCTCGTTCCCATCGACTTGGGCATTGTTCCGTGGGATTTTGGGCGCAGAATCCGTGTTCCCCAAGAGAAGGGTCTCTGCAAAGAAAGTAGCGCTTTGAAGCACGGAAACAATACCGGAAAAAATTGCGCATTCACCAACTAAATCAAACAAAAGAGAAATCAATTGCCAGATAATCTAAGAGTACCAAGGATAGACGGTCTCGAAGGTTGATCCAGTAGTTCTCTTCTGGACTCCGCCATGGCTGCCGTTCTTGATCTTTCTTTTGTAATTCTAAAAATAAAAGCAACAGATATAAATATACCAAATGTTTCCATAACTTCTCAATTGGTTCACAAAAGGAACGGTAAAAATCTGTTATCCACAGAATTAACACATCATCCACAGGATTCTGGCGCCATGTACACTTGATTCTAGCTTCGTTGCATGCAAATCTGTTAAGGAATCAAACCTGAGATTCTGTTAAGGAATCATCCACAGAGTCGGGACTCACCGGAGTCGGGAGTCGGGAGGCGGCGCTCGGAAGAGGATGCGCCCGGAGGAGGCCCTCGGAGAGGCGTAATGGACCCAAAAAAAACCCTCGCTATACTTTCAACTTATACTACCGCTCCATTTCGGGTCCGAGTCGAGCCGAGACCAGGTCCGGCTCACTAAACCCGAAATAAACCCAAAAAAAAATAATAGATCGGGTCAGATCAGATCCAGATTCAGTAAACCCAGATCCGACTTAGAAAATAGTTTGGATCCAATTTTAGAATTCGACCCGGACCCACGGATCCTAAAATTCGAGTCGGATCAGATCTATGCAGGTCGGGTTGGGTCACGGGTCGACCCGACCCATTTGCAGCCTTATTAGGAGTCTGATCGTATCGGGTTTACTGGATTATGGTCCGATTAGATATAGGGATTGACCGGATCCGGTCTTTATAAATGTTCAACCTACAGCAACGGGCTTAGCTGGTAAAGCTGGTGAGGGTTAGGTTATTAGCTGCGAGCACACCATTGCTCTCTTATTTCACTCTCCTCTCTTCCAGAATAATCTAATTCCAAGCCATTCCAATACCCTGAATGCCCTTCTTCCGTCGGCTATGAGGGCTCTCAAATGAGATTGATTTAAATTTTGAGTATATTTATTTAGTCTCTCTACAACATAAGCAATATTAAGTATTGTCATGTTTGCCACATATAAAAGACAACTTATGATTTGGAAGTATCTGATTTGATCAACTAGTTCACCTATATTTTTTTTTGAGATGAATACTTAGATCATAAAAAATAGATATATAAATTTTTGATCAAAGTAACTAAATTTTTGAATTATTTTTTTGATGAAATGAGCAAAAAAGGCGCAGAATCTACATAAATTAAGTAGCTTCAATAATCAAACAAGAAGTAATTAATTGGTTGGCACTTTAACATTTTTTCAGAGTGAGATTTTCCCATGGTCAGCGCCACGCATCTAAGAAGTAATTGATTTCTCTTTTTTTTTTCCTTTTTTTTTGCTGAAAAAAAGGGAAAGGGGGAGGAAGGGACAAGCCCACCCCCGCGTAGCAGCCTCCACTGGCCTCCACCCCGCCAGGAGAATGTTCGATGCGGGCAGAAATGGTCGTGTGTTAGGTACCCTTACCGGTTTTACTCATACCCTCCCCATCCGTGGGCTCGGCTCAGCTATCCCTCTGGGCTCTGGCTCGAGTCCCACGTGTGAGTACGTCACATCTGGTACCACCCCGGCTACTAGAGGTCCAAGAAGCGTTCATATGCCTCATGTCCAAGCAGTGGCCGAAGCCATATTTTAATCAACGTCTTAGTACCACTAGGCTACCACCTTAGTGGCAATTTTCTTTTTTCTTTTTGGCCAGATATCGTTGTCTTCTTTCGATCGTGACGGATCATTAGCCGCGCACCATTGCTCTTTTATTTCACTCTCTACTTTTTTAGAATAATCCAACCCTAAGCCCTTCCACTACCCTGAATACCCTTCTCCCGCCGGCTGCGATGGCTCTCAAATGGCCAAGATGTTGGGTCTAGTTGGTCAAGTTCTCGATGTGTTAGGAATACGTTGGTGTGAAAAAGAGGAGGGAAACTTTACCAAAAAAAAAAGGAGGGAAAAAAAGGAAACAAGAGAAAAGAAGAGGGAGAAAATTAAGTAATTAACAGCCTATTGTCTCTATGTTTATCCATTAAGTGGGCTTCTTCGAGAAAAGAGATGGTGCTTCAAGACACACAAGATAGGGCACATGGTGCACTAATGGCCCTTCCCCTGATTATCTCAAAGTGAACTTCAATGGTAGTGTGTCGGCGAATGATATATCAGGAGGTGTTGGTTTTATGATCAGAGACTATTTGGGCAGATTAGTCACAGCAGGTGGGCATCGCATGCCAGGTCTCACGGTTGTTGGGGCAGAGCTTCGAGCAGCCTGCGAGGGGTTGTCTTATGCGATACAAGTTCTTTGTGCTGAGCGAGTGCATCTTGAGGGAAATTCTTCCTTGGTGCTTGATTGGATTCGGACTGTGGACAAGTATGGGGACGGTCACCCACTCATCCAGGATATCAGGAGGTTGGTTCACGAGATGTGCAATTCTCAGATTATACATGTGTTCCGAGAGACAAACAGGACTGCAGACTGGGCTGCCTCCTTTGTAGCTCGGCATTCTGGAGAGTTTCTTTGGACGTCTGCAGTTGACATTTTCACTCTCTTGTACTTCTTACTTTCTTATGACTTGCCTGGATATACTCACGTTAGAGTAATTTAAAATGATGTTTTTCACAAAAAAAAAAAAGCCCCTCCCCAAATAGCGCACTCTAGCGACCTTGCTAGAGGATCTTTGTCCGCTTCCAAAGGAGGGTGAACACAGAAAGGATTGGAGGGAAGCTGGATAGGTGATATCACGTGCACCCACGTGTTAGGGTTTCGGAATTAAAATTTTGATCATGAAATTTTCTAGATGTCATTGGATGTAGATAAGAAGTTAAAACCTTTTAAAGTTCTAGGATGAATGAAAATGATAAGATCATTGTATTTAGTTGCACAATGATTATCCTATATGACAATGAGCTCAATCATCCTATTTCTCAAATCATCCAGCCTAATAATGAGATATCCATCGTTAGGGCAAGATATTCAAAACTATTTTAAGATAGTAATCTTTGACTAAAATTTGGAGGCAAAAAATTTATGAAGCCGCTATTATGATGCAATGCTTTCTGAGCTACCTATCAATGGCTACTACTTGCTTGAGCTCCTCTTCTATGGTCCTATATTTTAATTAAAAAACTCCTTGACAACATTCTTGGTATCAACATTATATTGTAATTTAATTATTGATATACAAGATGTATGTAAGTTCTCCAGGAAAGAGCATTTGATAGATTACTATGATCCTATTTGTCGAGATAATACGAGATTATTTATACTTGTAATTTTAGTTTATATAGTCCTTCATAATCACCGTAGGGTTGTTTTTTTTTCTTTTTTCTTTTTTTGCTAGACCAAGAAGGGGAAGGAAGGAGGAAGGGACAAGCCCACCCCCGCATAGCAACCCCTACCGAGCCCCCACCCTCCTCATATCCTTTCCACTCGTGGGCCGGCTTGGTTACTCCTTTGGGCTCCGGCACGAACCCTCCATATGAGTACGTCATACCTAGCACCACCAAGACTATCAGCCGACCAGTAGCGCTTCCAGATCTTGTGTTCAGACATGGGATATTCGGTCCCTGAATTTAATCGACGTCCGTGCATTTCAAACATGAAACTATTTGGTTGGAAGCAAACATTCCATTCCAACTAAGCTACCACGTGGCACCGTAGGGTTGTTTGAAACCAAAGAATGGTCCGGCAGTGATGCAAGAGTGTTTGCTTGACAAGCGGATGTCGCATGTTTCGATTCACGCTTCTCAGCATGCTGCAAGGTCGACGTTCAAACACTCCACCGTTCCAGTTATGAGTCACCGACAGCTATCAAAATCTTGTCGGCTTCGGAAGGAGAAACAAAAAAGATACAGCTATCAAAGTCTCGTCTGGTAAAAATAACGAAAAAATAAAAATTTTTATTTGGTTAAAATTTTCAAAATAAAAAATAATATTTTTGTAGAAATAAAATTTTTATATTTTATAAAAATATAGGCATAAAAAGTTATTTTTATTGATTAAAAATCAGATTTTTTTAAACACTCTTACATGATTAAAAATTTATAAAAAACATCCTTTTCTTTATTAATAGTATAATATATATATTATGTAATTTTTTCAAAAAATATAGGTGCTCAAACAAATATAAGTTATTTTAAAATATATCAACTTTTTTATGAACCAAATATACAAAAATTATTTTAATAAAAATAATATTATAAACAATTATTTTTTAAAAAAATATTTTTTTTCATCCAAATTGTCCTAAGAATGCAAATGGAGTCATTGGGCAATAGTTTCCAAAAAGTTTAATACAATCGTCTAGATTTGCTTTTATCTCTTGGGAGTCTCCACCCTCTGGCCACATTAATATGAACTTCGACGGAAGCCTGCTCTCTGGGGGCGGGAGTGCAGGAGTGGCATTTGTGATTAGAGACTATTGTTCCAGACGCTTGTTGTGGAAGGATGTCATTCCTACGAGGATTCAGCGTTTGGGACAAAGCTCAGGGCTGCATGGAAAGGGCTCGTATACGCGAGATGTGTACTTGATGCCAGCTGCATCTAAGGCTGCAAATGGGTCGAATCAACCCGAGATCCGACCCGGCCCGATCCGCGTAGACCTGATCCGATCCGAATTTTAGGACCTGCGAGTCCAGGTCGAGTCCTAAAATTGGACTCAAATTATTTTTTGGATCGGGTCTGGGTTTACCGAACGGACCCGATCCGATCCGAATGGACCCGAAGAGAGAGAGAAGGGAAAAGCAAAAAAAAGTTTTTTTTTATGTAGATTGTGATACTATTGGTCCGTCACGATTCTGTCTCGATCTATTACACTGTTGATACCTCTGGTGTCTCGGTAGCATGCTGCGGAAGAACCAAGCTACGGATTGGATCGCCTCATTTGTTGCTCATCACACTGAAGATATTTTGTGGACCCAGCAGCCTTTTGTTCCTTCTCATTTATGTAGTCTTCTTGATAGTGATGCAGTTGGCTGTACTCATGCTAGAGCAGTATGAGCAACCAATGTACCAAAAAAAAAGTTTAACACAATCGACTTTCTTTTTATGTAAAAAATAAGGCACACTTTTTTCTTTTTTTTGGCAAAAGTGAGGGGGTGAGGAAAATCTCATCCGTGTAGCAATCCCCATCGGGCCTCCTTCCATTGGAGAGTGTTCGATGTAGGTAGAAGTTTTTTTACTCATATTCTCCCTATTCGTGACCAAATAGTAGAGTCCACCAGGCAAATCAGGTGGGGGCATTCGGTCTCCGCATTTAATCGATGTCCGTGTATTTCAAATTTGAGCCATTTTGATGGAATCAAAGCTCCGTTCTTACCGTGCTACAGCACTGGTGGTGATATTGTGCAGTTTTGAACCTTAATTTGTATCCAGTGGAAAGGACAGCAAGAATACGCCGCCACGTGCATGCACAGCCTTTTTCTCCACCACGCACGAGTCGTGCTCTGGTGGAGGTCCCTCGGAGGAAGTGCGATCCAGATCCTTCCAGGCTTCTCCCGCGACGCCAGTTGGCTGTGGACTGTAATGCCATACTCGACTCCACCCGTAACGCCAACCCACCTACTCTCTCTCTCTCTCTCTCTCTCTCTCTCTCTGCGAAGCTAAAGCGAACGGAAAGGCACAAGAACAGAGGGCGGTACATAGAGAAACGGAAGGGGAAGGGTGTCGTATCCGCCGTTGGATCACCCACCGCACATCTCTCAAAACGTGCACGCATCTCCAAAACAGTGACGATCCGACGATGGATTCGCGGGAAGGATGCAACCCATCCCATAGAGAAATCTTGGGGGCGGATACCATCGCGGTAATAAAAGCCGAGGCGGACGCCCTCGCAGAGCCATTGAATGGCAGCGGTTTAAAGGCCAAACGCGTGACCCCACACGGTGTCGCTCGGCGCGCAGCGCATTCCCCCGTCCATACTCCATAATCCCATACCAAGACCGACCGCACCATGGTCCTATTTATACGATAAAAATATGGCTCCCACAATAATAAAAATATGGCTTCCATAACAGACACTGCGATGGATAATAATGAAAATTAAATAATCATTTACGTGTTTGTCTGCAAGAGTAATTCGAAGCATCATTCAACAGAAGGGTAAAAAAAAAAAGAGTTACTTATGTTTTTTATAATTTACAAGGTCCGGGTACCATGGCCATACGCGTGATGTTAAACCGGTGCAACCACCGTAATTTTGAACCCCGGTTTCACCCGAACGTCTCTTTCATCTCGCTTCAGATGCCAGCCCACAGGTTATCGCTCTCCTACTCCAGTCTCTCGCCAAACCCCTCCTATAAATACCCACCCAAAACTCCCGTTTCTCCTTGTCACCTCAAGTTCCTTCAAACACAGTCTTCGCAACCTTAGCAAGCATCATGAAGCCCCTGATCTTCACCACCTTGGCCCTTTTACTGATCCTCTTGGCCTCTTCCTATCTTGAAGCCACCATAGCCGGCTCACGTAATAAACACACACTAATCTCAGATGTATTCCCTTTTTCTCTCTCAATTTTTTTTCTTTAGTTGTACTGATGAGAGTGCTTTTTTTTCCTGGTGCTAGCCTTTTGCGATTCCAAGTGCAAGGTTAGGTGCTCCAAGGCGAGCTTTCAGGACCGCTGCCTCAAGTACTGTGGGGTGTGCTGCGAGGAGTGCCACTGCGTGCCTTCGGGGACTTATGGCAACAAGGATGAGTGCCCTTGTTATAGGGACAAGTACACTGGCTTTGGCAAGAGGAGGCGGCCAAAGTGCCCTTGAGCCTCGACCGAAGGCCTGAATATCCTTTATATATCTCCTAAATTTCTTCCAGTCTCGGCAGTGGTCGCTAGTGGGTTATCAACTTATCATGTTATGGTGTGTGTCTGTAAAAGTTGATATGGAGTGGGATATATAAAGGAAGTGGACTTTTCAGTACCATCTATATTTCATAGCATGGATGTGAGAGTGGTGACGGGTGTTTGGAGAAAACCATATATACCTCTCTGTTTCTTATATTTGTTCTCTGTGATCGCATTGAAAGTTTTGTCATCTTTTTCCAACTTTAGATTTGGATGGGTTTCTATTATTTACAGACGCAATGACCAAAACTACTCCTATCTATAGTGTGTCAATTTTGCTCTAAAACGGAGAAGTATCGTCAACAGTGCACATTCCAATTTTTTATTTCCTTCAGGAGTAATTAGCCTTTCTGTATTAAATGCCAGTCTAAGTGCATGATGTTGAGTGCACGGAGTGGTTCTGAGGATGACATAAATTCCTGTACATTAATTCCCTTTATATTGTATGCAAATTATGTGTCTAATTGAGCACTCGGCTTCTACTTGATGCTGATATCTAATTTATTCGTGTCACGTTTACATGATCAAAATAGTTGTGCTTTTAGTGGAAGAAAGTTAGAGCATATTTTAATATACTGTTATTGAAGTAAATTATAATTATATAAGGAATATTTTGACTGTATTAACTAACAAATTTAAAACTAAAGCTGTGTTGCATCTTTAATCAAGTCATATGGAAGAATAAATGTTTCGGTCATGGACATTTTCTAATTTAAGCAGGTGTTGGCAGGTCATAATATGGTTGCTCGGTTCCACCTAGTTGTATGATTTGTTCCCAATTGGCAGGTCATAATATTGTGGTTGCTCGGTTCCACTTACTCCTATGATTGTTCCCTTTAAAACGCCACCCTCGGATCCCGGTTGCTTTTGGTGCCTCGGCGACCGGTTGCTTTTGTGCTTTTAGGAATGTGAAATTGGTTTCTTTGTTTGAAGATTCTCCTTTCAGCTGTCTTCTGTCCAGCTACATCCACTGAAAATTGGTTATATTTTTTCGTGACGGTCCGTTGCATTTCTTTTATTTTTCAGCTACATCCAGCGAAAAAATTGGTTATATTTTTTCGTGACGGTCCAGCTACATCTGCTGAAAATTGGTTATATTTTTTTGTGACGGTCCGTTGCATTTCGTGACGGTCCGCTGAAGATTCCAGCTACATCCGCTGAAAATTGGTTATATCTTTTCGTAACGGTCCGTTGCATTTTGTGACGGTCCGTTGCATTTCTTTTTGTGCTATTAGAAATATGAAATTGGTTTCTTTTATTTTTCATCTTTTTTATTTTTAATTATATTTTTTTTAGATTTTGGGTTTTTTTTTCAGTCTGTCAAGAGACCTCACTCTCCAGCTTTTTCTTGGAAGGATCTTTTATTTTATTTCGGCTTTTTTACGCGGCAACAGCCTATGTGGCACCAGTCATCATAGTCATTTCCGCCAATATGTCACCCGTCGTCGTTTTTACTGTCGCCTCATCCTGAAAATGGTGGGAGTTGTAGAATGATAGATTTTTTTTTTTTGGTCAAAGTGAATGACAGATTATTCACGGTCGGCAGCTTGCGAGAAAGAAAAAAAAAAATGCTATGCGGTGCCTTTACTTTTATCCAAGCTGTTAATTGTCTAATGTCATGCTGAAGTGGCAACTCATGAATGGTAATATGACTCACATAATTTACTAACAAACTAAATTTTTAACCGTCCAAAGCGTTTAAGTAAATTTTTATTATCTATGACTATGCAAAATAGATACATGCCTTATTAATCAAAACAACAAGACAAAAAGTTAATGCTTCTTGACATATTGATCTAGACTGCTAAAGAATGTGAATTTCCACAGTTTTGTAAGGTGCATTGGTTTATTCATGTTTCCCTAGTGCATACATCCTAATTGGTCTCAGTAACTTGGATTCCTCTCTCATCAGGAATGGACACTATAAAAATTTAATCAAATAGAGTTACAGAATTTCACCTTTCACATAACAACCATATGTTTTAGTTTTGAGTTTTGGGTGGTGCATGTCCAAAGTATTAGAACCTGTACGATGGGACTTCTCCCCCTTTGCAGTCTCAACTCCAGAAGCAACATTGCAACATTGTTATGTGAGACTAAAAGCCAATATATTATCTTGTTCAATCGATAATGTGGACGGGTTCTAGTGAAAAAATTCAACAAGTAGACTCACTTTGGATTTTTTTTTAGAATTACTTTTGAACTACTCCATTTTCATTATTCAATCCACTCTTTTCTCTATTTGAATCAAAACCGATGCACCCATCTCACATGGAGATTAGATTTGAACTAAGCTCATATTATTAGTATTGTTTCTAAATTTAGTTAATATCGTTTCTAAGATTACTTTTTATAGAATAGTGACTTATAATAAATAATAATATAATTAAATTTTGATATAGAAAAATAACTATAATTAAATTATATGAGATTAAGAGATAAGTTTTAGTAACATGGAAATAAGCTAAATAGTTTAGAGAAATTGTTTACATTGGTGATTAGAAATCAAGTTAAATAATTTAGAGCAATTAATAGAACGTCCTAATTTGACAAGCAATGGTGTGTGGAGGTGATATAAGAATGGTGGTAACATGACATCTTGGATTTGCTTTGAACTAAAATAAGTTAGAAACCTAGAATAATTATATATGCTATCATAATCCCATATACTCAGCCCAAGCTAATTTTGGAATGAGACTCTTCCATTTATACAAGTTATAAACATTTGTAAGCTTTTCTCCTTGTGGTTCCATTATAATCTCAATTTTATATTATAATTATAGTATATTATGATGCACTAAATAGTTAAGTAGAAAAGTGTCAAGAAAAAATCAACTCAACTAGTACCGCCCTACAAACTAATACACAAATCTCTGAGGAAGAATTTTTCATTATTCTATGTTCATTAATAATTTGTTATAAATATGAAAATTTTCAAGATAATAGGATGAAGATGTTCATACCTTGAATTGGTTTCCTCCAATATTTTACCAACTTTAGATACATCTAACATTCTTAAACAGAAGAAATATGATAAGGAAGCGGGCTAAATACAAGACCGTAAACCTATAGCTTTTAATAAATGGTAATATTATGTTTTACAAAGATGATCGCATGAAATATAAAAGCAAGATTGGATCGGGGAAAAGGGTTGTGAGCCGAGTCTTTTGGGCAAATGGGACAACGTCTTGAGCCCCTATCGGAGAGAAGCCTTTTTAACCTTGCCTTTGGAATGGAGGTAGTAATCTCACTAGAGATCAGACTTCCGTCACTTCAGGTGAAAAGCTTCAACAATCAGATAAATTTGGGTGAGCTTTGTGTCAATCTCTGCCTACTGGAGCAAACTAGAGAGCGATCTCACATCCTCATGCAACCGGATCATAAATGTGCAACCGAGTGAACATGTACACACACGTGTGTGTGTGTGTATGTATATTTTTTGCCTTTCTAAAGATAAAAGACATACCTAAAAATCCATGCAAACACCTTCAATTGCTTAGCCAATATAACCAATATAAATTAAGATAAATCTTTTCCTATATACCAATTAGCTTTCAAATATTGGTATTATTTTAAACTATCCAATTTTTTGACTACTTGATGCATTGAGTATGGATTTCAAAAATACTTGATTTTTGGTGTGCAAACAATTTTATATTAGATCAAATCTAATGGCTCGAATCTTTGATGTAGGATCCCCATAATTTAATCAAGACTTGTCTGGATTTGAGTGAAAATCCGTTCAAGTATAGTCAAGTCAATTTCTCTCTATGTATAATATATTATACATCAAAATGATTTCCTTATAAATTTATCCTATTTCCAACTCTGAAAACAAAGCTAGCTTAATGATCAAGTGCTGCACCTTTGAACCCTGTTAAGCTCCCTTCACAACAAAGAAATTGCAGTAGCATTTGGCAATTCATAAAGAAATATGCTCGGTCACTTTATTTTCTTGTAAATTTCCTCATTGTCAATACTGTCGATACAAGAGGTTGCACCTCATTCTGAAATGAAAAGCTTCTACATGATTTAGAAGACCACAAGAAAAGGTTGGAGGGTGAGGCGTTCTTGAAACCTGCTGCCGACTTTAGAAAGGAGAGACGATACTAATGCCAAAAAGCCTAAGGCATTTATACCTAGTATTGGAATTTCCACAACATCGATACTGAATTCTTCCCTCAGTGCACAGTGAGTCAACTGATATCATGCCTCTCCCCCACTTGAGGTGAGGGTGGTAATGCCAAACCCTTTAACCCATTTAAATTACTTCAAAACGTTGTAGATTGGATTAAATTATTTATTTAATAAAATACTTAAATTTAAATATAAATTTTTGATCCGTTCAATAAATAAGATGGATTTAAGTTGGTAGATTTTTGATTTATCTTATATCCGATCTAACCTATATTTGATCCAACCCGATCCGATTGTCACTCCTATCTTGAAGGACTAACTCAAAGTGTCTCATGCCGCATTCATCTTGGGCTTCAAAGACGTGTTCCGCATACTGGCTTACGGAAAAAATCACCAACTCAAGAATCCTTATTTTGTACATTTTGTAAGGCACGTGCAATGCAAATGATGTTATGACGAGATGTGATCTCATGTTCGGTCGAAGAAGATGGAGTATGTGTTGTATGATTATGACCTCACCAAGTGATCTAGAAAGAAGGATGATAAGGATGCTATGTTTATAGACAGGCCCTAGGACCGACTTTTACCTCAAATTTCATACTAGGTTAAGGACACCAGGTCCGAGCTTGACCTGAGTTTGGATAATACTATCTTAGATTCCCTCGCTACGTGGAGATTGTAGTGTGGACAAGACGGTGGACCATGCTTTGTTCTAATGCACATAGGCCAAGGTGACCTAGCAACTGGTAGGGATTCCCTGGAAGGTTCGGGGCTGGAGGGACCAGTTTTTACAAGCTATGCGCCGATGTTTGGAGTTCCCATTGCTCCACCAGGAGGCGGCTCAAGTAATCTGCACGTCCTACTAGATTTGGCTAGATAGGAACACTCGAACCTTTGGCGAACACATTATAACCGAGACTTGTAGTGGAGAGTGCCCGTGTGCAGGCAGCGGAGATCAGTCACATCATACATGTCGAAGGGTCCTTGACAGCTCGGGACATCTGGGGTTCTCATTCTGTTTCGGCAGCATCTCGTACGATGTTTTTCACCTGAGAGCCCCCACTTCTGAGTTTCTTTGATGTTGATTTCGATGGGTCAGTCTTGGACGGAGGTACGAGGGGCGGTGCAGGTTTTATTATTCGGGACCCGTCTGCTAGAGTCGTGGCTGCAAGGGCAGTCAACTCTTCGACATATCGGTTTCGGGTGCAGAGCTGAGGCCGCTTGGATGGGTCTTCATCGCGCCCAGTGTGTTTTACGGGCAAGTTCCATCGTCTTGGAGAGAGACTCGGCCACGGTCATCAGTTGGATCCGAGGAGGTCCAAGGGGCAATGGTTGCGTCCATCTTTTGCTCCGAGAAATCTGGGCAATGACGAAGGATATAGAGGCTTTTCAGGCCAAGCATGTCTTCCGTGAAATTAATTGGGCTACGAACTAGGCGGCTGCTTATGTAGCTAGTCACTCGGATAGTACCCCGTGGGCTGGAGATAGGAAGTTGCCCATGGTATTCTGAGGTATTTTGTTTTTTAATTTTATTGGATGCATTCGTACTCGATTGGTATGATCCACCAGTCTTAGCCAAAAATAAATAAATAAATGGCGAGTTACCCCGGGGTTAAAATAAAAACATAAAAAAAGATTTATTTTAAAAGAAATTAGAGCTAGTACATGCTCAGGAGCTTTTCTCAGAGTAGTTCAGCCAACAGAGGTGAAAAGCCTGCATATGGTATGACGACAAAATCAGACGGATGTGATGCTTCGCCCGCTAAAGATGGGCGGCAGATCTGTGTTCGCATAGAACTTGTAAGCGGGAGCCCGGAGTGCCAGCATTTACCAAGAGCGTTGCAGGCCCTTCGCGCGAAAGACCTAATCCGGAGTGCAGCGCACGTGTTCGCATAAGGGTCCCGGGCTAAACCCTTCCGATGCTTCGCCCCCGTTCTGGAAAACGCTGGTCGGTCGGTGATTGAGAGAGAGAGAGAGAGAGCGGCCTTCCTTCTTTCATCGATCCCTCGAGACGGGTGCTGCGAGAACGACGGCGATGGAGAACGGCGGTCCGGTTACTGACATCCGATCGGCGGCGGAGGTGGTCTCGGCCGAGAACGAGGCGTCGGTGGCGCCTCTCCACCAGGTCGAATCCCTGTGCATGCGTTGCGGCGAGAATGTAATGCTTTCTCAATCCTTTTCAATTCCCTCTCTTTTCTTTCTTTCTTCCCCTAGTTTACTGGAAAGAAAAAAACAAGGGATCTTTCGATCCCCATCTCCATAAAGTTTTGAACTTTGGTCTGATATGCTTCGTTTTATTCTTCGTCTCTTGGTACAGGGCATAACCAGGCTCCTTCTAACGCGAATTCCTCACTTCAGGGAGGTAGGATTTGTCCTTCTTTTTTATATAATCATTTTTTTCCCAAGGATTTTTTATGTATTGAACAAAGATTTCTATCTGTTATTTGATTCTTTAAATTATCCAGATTGTGTTGATGGCGTTTGAATGCCCGCATTGCAACGAAAGGTATTAATCTTCTCTTTGATAGTCCAAAGTTGAGGACAGTGTAGGAATAAGAATAAATTTAATGCATTTGGGATGAAATCTTTTTGTCATCTTTTCTTTTTCTTTTTCTTTTTTTGTTTTTTTTTGTGTGTTGTTAGGAACAATGAAGTCCAGTTTGCTGGTCAGCTGCAGCCCCGAGGATGTTGCTACCAGTTGGAGGTTCCATTGGGGAGTATTGAGGTCTGTTCTCATTATACAAGCCCAGTTTTGCAGCAAGCTCTTATTTTTTCCCCTCTATTTACCTCAGTATTAGTTTTTGCCATATCGTTTTTCCATTACTTATCATTATATAGATTGTGTGCAATATACTTAAGAAAATTTTTGAGGTGTCAGTAACAGCACTCTAAAAGTTATCATCTTTATCTCACCTTATCTCCTTTGCATCATCTTAATTTTATCTAACAGTGTTGGATAAGCTCTGGAATTGTAAACCATAACAATAAAAAGTATAAGTAGATTGGGAGCCTGCCCGGAGTGGTAAATTTTCCACCATGCAACTGATTTCAGGGCTTGTTGTGTAGTAGTTGTTTCACGGGCTCTACTTTAGGCCTTAGTTTTTTCTTCTGAATAAAATTTGCACGGTTTACAATGTGTGAAATTTTATCATTGGGTCCTATGAATATTTAAAAGAAGAGAATATTTAACTTTATTATTGATTTGTACAAAATTTGTTGATCAACGTGTGGGTGTGCATTTCCCTACATATAGGGTCAGTAATGATTAGCTCTCTTGCGCAACTGTTGCTAATAAAATTGTGATTGAATAAGTTCCTTGCAATTGGTCAAGGCCTTTTTTTAAAAAAAAAACAATATGACATTTTACACCTGGCTATTACACTACCAAAGTGCACTCGGTACCTCTTAATTTGCTGTTTCACAACCTTTTTTTATTGCCATTTGAATTTGCATCTGATTAGATGCACTTCCAACGCACTATACCCTATTTTCCCATAGTTTAGATTTATAGGATGTTTCTGGGATCCTATTTTAAATCTCCCAACTTTATCTGTGAGCTTCTTTGGTCAGCACCTTTTTGAAGCATCACAACTATGTAATGCTGTCGAACTTTTCTTTGAATGACTTCACGGTCTTCATGTGTTCTTCTCTATTCTTTTAATTTTGAAGGGAGATAGTTTGTCTATTATATGCATGGCTAACTTCCAAAATTATTTTGTTCTCTTTTTTATTTTAAAATGACTCATCTGTCTTTGTTGAGTCAGAAGCAATTAGGAAGAAAAGTATCACTTCATTCTCTCTCATTCTCAGCTCCAAAACCTTGTGCTCTGGGCAACTTACTGTAACCCCTGCCACACTTTCTAGGGATTTATCCATACCTTTATTGGGGAATAAGCACTGTAAAGATTAGCTGCCTTAAGTAATCTTTTCTCAAATTTGGATACTATTACTTTTGTTTGTGTCGGAAATTGCATTGAAAAATTTTATAAAAATATGCATGCATTTAATGACCTGCACACTTCTGTACATTGTTGTGTATCCATCTGCCATTTATGCTTCCTATTGGTGCTGGATTGCATATTAATTTCTCAAATGGAATTTTGCCTGTATCTAGTCCTGTTATACACTCCAGTTGATAAATTGTAGTTAATTGTGAGCCTTTTCAAATCCATTGATGCCATAAAGTATAAATTTGATTGGCACAGGTAGTATCATTGTCTGCTGCATAAAGACACTAACCATGCTATAAATATTATCTGGGTATTCTGAAAGGTTAAAATGTTTTGTCGAGTGAGGAACTTACAAGACATCTTTCTGCAGGTACTTAATCGACAAGTGGTGAAATCTGATTCTGCAACTATTAAGGTACATTTTTGACACTTAGTCACCATACTGAAGCTGGTCCAGTGGATTAAGTTAGGAGACTACTGAAATGGCTCTGGTTGCAATTGTTAGTGCCTTAGAGAGTGCAGTCTGTCCTTCGCTAGGAATTCATAGAGTCTGTTGTTGCTATAGCAGTATCCCCCTAAATACATGTTGTTTTTACATAAAGTGGAATTTGAATGTTATGATATGCATTTAGGTTTATATAGTAGTGCCAATCTTTAGACTATTTAAAAGTTGATTTATTACCCGCTTTCATTACCCCTGCTTTCTTAATTTTGAAAACTTTCATGCACATAAGTTTATGTGATAGACTTTCATGACACTTCTCTGTTGTTTATTTTGCAGATTCCAGAATTGGATTTTGAGATTCCTCCAGAAGCTCAACGTGGAACACTTTCTACGGTAACTTCTTTTCCTTTATGTTAGCAGTTTCGTAACATAGTTGTGCTCATTCCTTTTCTTCAAGTATTCTTTTGACAGTTCTCTACATAACGTGTTTGATGAACATGGTCGATTGAGTTTGACATTTCTGACATTCTCAGCCATTTTGCGTTCACCTAGTCATGCTTAAATATATTATATGGTTATTGGTACAATTAGTGAACCATGCAATATCAAAAATGAAAGGTGAAATCAAAGTTGTATGCAGTTTATAGAATTATATGTTGGGATAAGGATAACCAAGAGTTGCTAGGAAAATTTGTATGTTTCACTGTTCTTACAAATTTTGTGCTTCTTGTAACTGAGGGTTGACATTGTAATTTAAGTTTTTGATTGTACCTTAAACCTGTGTTTAGTACTCGAGGAATTATGGGATTCCATTATGTAGTTAGCAGATCCTTTGTTATTCAGTGATCCCTATGGTGTTGTGTCTTGTTGTCATGCTCTTTGGAACTAGAATGTTTGGTCTTTATATGGTTTGGAACTTCAAAAATCAAAATCTTCGATTGCTATTTGATTGAAGAATTAATTATCTTCAACCATTTCTTTTCTTTGGTTTTTTCCTTTTCATTTCTAGGTTTGAGTTTGTCCTTTCCTGGATCTCTGTTTCTTCACTATTGTAATCGTCAGATATCACTTGGTTTTCTTGATGAATATGCTATGTATGCTTCAAATTCTTCTCTTTGATCATACTATATGATTTCCGTATGATGCATTTTGAGAAATGCTATTTGATTATGACATCTGTGAAATATGGCCTGTGTATCAATATAATACCTATGTGGAAGATAACCAATCAAAGAACTTCATTGCGAAAACAGTTTGGTTTTCTAAAAGATGGATGGCTGGTAAATCAAAAGAGGGCTCTCATGCAGTATTACTGTGGTTCTGTTCATATGCTGCCTGATTGGGTATGAGAGGCCAATTTTTGAATTCAGTGGAGTATTAGTAGGTTGCATTGTTATCTGAGTGATTATGTCTAAACTTTGAGTGATAGTTTTAGTTATGATCACTTTATCCAATGTCTTGGAGGTCAAAGTCTGGTAAGAAATATAAGAAGGCTTGAAGTAATTACATTTTAAAAATCAGATAATATATTTCTTAAATTTTGAAGTCACTTAATCTGATAGCTTACATCCCGTCTGTTAAATGTTATGCATCTACGTATTGAGTGCTGATTTTCTATGCAGTCACAAACTTGCGGGATTTGTTCTAGCCTATCCAAAAACTGAGCTCTATAAACCATAATCGATATATTTGGAGTTCATCCTTGTATTTATGAAATAAGGGTGTCCTTGAGGCTCCCGCAAATGTGGGGTTTGGGGAGGATTAGATGTATGGAGCCTTAGCACTAACATTCAGGTCAAAGTAGAGCAACCTTACCATTGCGCCTCCATCTTTATGTGTGTCATTTCAATATTTTAGAGTCCTCAAATATGAGATGCGGTCAGTCTACATATTCTATGGGCAATTATGAGTCCATGATGGTTGGTAAAAAAGTATAACATACTGCATTATTTCTCCAACATGTTGCTCCATTTTATCTCCCTTTACCCACATCACGATGTTTGTGACTTCAGTGATTATCAATCATAAACCCTTGTTACCCTCATTCTTAAATTTGAGCCAATCATAATTAGAGGTTATATGGATAATAACCTTATGACACTAAATATATGTTATTTCTTCTAAATTAACCGATAGCTGCTGCTGTAGGGCTCGTTTGGTTCGCGGGAAAAGATGGGGGGAAAGTGTGGTCAACGGAAAAGTAGTGAGATGCCTCTTGTTTAGTTGGAGTTTTCAAATGAGAGAGACAGAAAAGTTGTATTCGCATGGGAATACGATTCCCACATTTCATGGGAAAGTCTTTTCCATGAGGCGGGAATCACTCCATTTTTACTTTTTTTCCAAAAAGACCCTTCAGCATTAAAGAAGCATTAAAGAGGCATTAAAGATCTAATTTTTATTAAGGGCATAATAGGAATTCTACATAACTTTTTCAGGAAAGTGGATGGCCAACCAAACATAAGCACTTTGAAAATTTGTCATTTTTTCATGGTCAACCAAACATGCCAAAGGTACTTTTCTAGGCATTCTCTTCCTAGGAATTTGTTTCCCATGAATCATATTCCTAGGAGAGAAAATGCTTCCCACAAACCCAACGAGCCCGTATAGGTTATGAAAAGGATTTCGAAAGATCTATTGAGCTGTAAGATTGAAGACATGCAACATTTTGTAATGGATTTTGATTTAGTGTCTAAAATCAATGTCAAGAAACCTGAAGAGGAATGACCTTATTTGACATCAGATAGAAAAATTGGGTGAATTCTTAGTGATGTTCTTATTGATATATTAGTTAAGAATGACTTGATTAGAGCTTAAATCAAATGATATCTCAAAGATGAATAATGACATTATGACACTAAATATATGTTATTCTTCTAAATTAACCGATAGCTGCTACTTTATAGCTTATGAAAAGGATTTTGAAAGATCTACTGAGTTGTAAGATTGAAGACATGCAACATTTTGTAAGGGATTTTGATTTAGTGTCTAAAATCAATGCATGAAACCTGAAGAGGAATGACCTTATTTGACATCAGAAAGAAAATTTGGGTGAATTCTTAGTGATGTTCTTATTTATATATTAGTTGAGAATGACTTTATTAGAGCTTAAATCAAATGATATCTCAAAGATGCGAAGGGAAAAAGTGAACCTTGAAGGAGTATTTTGGAACTGGGGGATGGAAACTCCTACGTAGAATGCACATAGTAACTTGAACTGCCATTATGATTTCTCCATTGTTGCTACCAAAAGTTTGACCTTAACATGAGATGCAAGGTGAGTTGTTTACATTCTAACACTGAACAAGCAAGAAAGTTCCCAGTTCTCCAATTCCCATAACAGCCCTTATTAGATTTCTCCTTTAATGTCTCCGCTTTTAACCTTGGCATGCTCTTTCTAATCATAGGTATTTTATTAAGATTCCTCACCAATCTTCCTGCCCAGCGATGCTAATCTCTCCTAAAAAATCTCTCTCCTGAAAAATCTTTAGCTTTAACATTCAACAACCCACAATAAACACTTCTTTTTCAAAAATTAATTATTAATTCTTTTTGTAAAATTAGAATTTAGTTAAATTGTCCTATATCCGAAATCTTTAGCAGCCATGTGCATTATAAGCAGTATATACATGTTTCCCTTGGTCCCTATCTAGGGGAAGAACTTGTTACTACAATAAAATTAAGATTATGTTGAGTCAATAATTGGAAAGATTTAGGCATCACCAAGACCGTTGTATTAGGAACGACTTTGATGTTGCTCCCATCTTCTCAAGCTTAAGTTTTTGACTGGCACTTTCAGACTATATGTTCTTTCTGCAATAATAGGATGAAATATGTTATATATTTTGTGTAGAGTGAATTTTTAAGTAGCAATCTTCAAACTAGGTTATCCTAGCATATTTTATTTATAATATTTACGACATCATGTTTTGACTAGTGGGATACGAAGTTCCTATGGCCTTGCCTTACAGGGCACCATATTAGACTATACCGCAGACTAACAAACCTACTTTGCAAAACTAAAATTTTAACAGTACTTTTTCAAGTTCCAATTTCTGATTGGCATACTTGTTTTCTTTCTAAATAACCACCACCATCAATCTACGCAAAATTGAGTTGATAATGTCAAGTTGTAGAATTGTTATCTAAACATTAGCAAAAAACAATTTTCATGAGTATTATTCTTTTTCCCGTTTTCTGGAGGATATGGTAGATAATATAAAACTTGGTAGTTTTTAACTATCCAGATATATTTGAAAAAAAATTCACTTTGGCAGTTTCTTTTATAACCCAAAGCAAGGATGAGGTATCAAAAATTAAAAAATCCTCTCTCTCTCTCTCTCTCTCTCTCAGTGAGATGGCATAGGGATTTATGTTTGGGATTTGGGACTATAAGAAGAGTGATGCAGGAAAGTTTGGAGGTTCAGAAGGGAGAAATAGACCATACATGCTAAAGCATCCATACTTTGACTATGTACTACCAGGTGGGTTATACATGCAATAATTGCGATAATTGGTCACTTAGCTTTAGCTAGTAGCTACAAGTTTACTAAAGTGTGTAAAGTAATTTTATGAATGAGCTGTTGGCCTGATATTGTTCAATTATTCTTATGAGGTAGAGGCAAGATTTATAATGATGTTTTTGTCCATGCTACAAATGATTTTAACTTATGATCCTGTGGGATTTATCTAAATTTTCTGGGCTTCTAAAGAGTTCTTTAAATGACATGAGTTTTGTAAAATCATAGAAGGTTTCTTTGAGCACAGACTGCTGGCAGAGTGGTATATTGTTATACTTGGCAAATTTTGAGTCAGAATGCTACAATCTGCCACCTGTCTTGTAGTTTACTTGGATGTTGTCCATTAATTTCTGATTTAAAGAAAATGGTGTTTAATGAGAACGGGAAACTTCAAATATAAACTTCCCTTAACATGTAGATCCTTAAATAATCAAATATTACAAAGATGTGGATGGGCCTATTTTGTTGTTTTGGTTATGTAACACTTTTTTTTTTTCATTTTCATTTTTGGATCCTTCTTTACCAGTCTTACCATTGTCAACTACTAGGTGGAAGGGATACTTCTACGAGCCGTGGATGAATTACAAGCCCTTCAGGAGGAACGCAAGGTGCATCAAGGAACTCGTGATTTTTGTTTGTGGTTAACCTGCTTTGCTTTTATCAAAACATGAAATCTTTATCATGATTTTGCAGAAGCTGGATCCTGCAACAGCTGAAGCTATAGATCAGTTCTTGATAAAACTGAAATCCCTTGCATCTGGAAATGCAGCTTTTACTTTCATACTTGACGATCCTGCTGGAAACAGTTTTATTGAGAACCCGTAAGAATATTCTTCTGACATTGCTACCTGAAGCGTAAATTGTATATTTTTTTAATGCTTAATGCGCTTATATTTCATTCATGATCTAGTAACTTCCATGACATTTGTAGGAAGTATCTATTAGAAGTTTAGAACTTTATTTGGTTGCTTCTCATTCAACTATACTTTATATGCTTGGGACTTTCTGTAAGCACACACTTTGTGGATTTTAGCATCAACCAATAAGCTGACTCGTTTATGAGAAGTTATTGAGTTTGGGTGAAGAATGGATCCAGTAAGCTTATGAGTTCTGTTTAGTTTTAGCATGACTACGTGAGTGACCTGATCTCTTCTTACCTTTGGTAACCTAATAGAAAAGTTTCATTTTAGGAGTTCTGATGTTGTTTTTGTCGGTGATGTAAAAACATTAGTTTACTGAACCAACTTTATAGTTTATATCATTTTAATGAAAGAACATTGTTGATAAAATCTTAAGATTCATGATTTGGTTCAAATGGCCTTAAATGATTTGGATCTCATGTTTGGATCAGAGTCAGTTAAGAACATAGGATCTAGATCCATATTGTGAATTACACCATCCATTGGATCATAAGATTTGACTTTATGGCTTTTAAATTACTTATCCCTAATAAGTTTTAAGTAGTAAAAATTAGCAAGCTTGTTATTGGATTTTATGGACTTACAGTTAAGAGGCAAGTTTTCGTATTTTTACAACTATATGTTAAAATTTTCCTTGTTCTCTTCTAAATTATTGTAATTGAAACTGAATAACCGAAGACGGTTTGTTTCACTAGATTGTCTATATATGGGCTTATGTTGGACTACTTGTTTGTATGCTTTTTATCTTTATTTATCTACTATAAATGTATTTCGTATTTTGATTTTTAAACCTCTTTTATATTTTAACAACTTATGAAATATATCAGAGGAAAAGTCTTACAGTTTGCAATCTGATCCATGATCTGATCTGATCTGACCTACTCTACGATTTGACTCGATCCTGATCTTAACAAAATTGGGCGTAAATGAAAATTCAAAACTTGTGAATAGTCAGTTCTGGTCTGATGGTCCGTCCATACACTTCATCCTCATTCCAATCTGCTTCGACATTTTTGCTCAATGATATGGTGTTTTCCATCTCCACCCCTCTTCTCCCTAGGAGCAAATACTATCTTGTTCTAGTTGATGGGATTAAGGATTGAATCCAATCACAGTCCCACACAGTATCACCTTATCTAATCCTAACCATCCCAGATCAGATCAAGGCTCTCAAGCTCTGTCTCCATCTCATGTTACCAAATAATGATCATTTGTTACTTGAATAAGGGGATGTCCCTTGGCCTCAGACATCCTGTCGTCCTTATATTTTCTTAAATTCTAATATAGCCTTATTGTTGTAGATAAAAGACAATGATGGATTGTGATATTTGTATATCACTGATATGTTATTGTGTACTAGTGCTTAAAAATGAGTATTATATGTTCATTTAGTTTTGAAAGGTAGTTCGGGCCATGCACACAATGAGGGGCCACATGCAGCAGATTCTAGAATTGCAGTAATTTCTTGTCATTCATTTGTTTGAACTTTCTGCTGGTGAGGTGCATGGAATATAAGCTATTCTTTATTTAGTGTCTGGCATTTATTAATACTTAATAATTTCTTGTTCGTTTGTTTTAGTGTTCTGTTGGTGAGGTGCATGGGATATAAGCTATTCCTTATTTAGTCTCTGACATTTAATACTGCTTATTGGATGACCTTTTCATTTGACTCTGTAGATATCTGTTGCATGGACAGATATGCGCCATCTTCAGATCCATTGTTGTTTACTAGGTTCTATGAAAGGACACGTGAGCAACAGGCTGCGTTGGGTTTTCTTGCTGAACCATCTGCAGCTGAAGAGGCTGAAAGACAGGTTAATGGAGATGCATCAACCGAGGAAAATAATGCTGCACTGGATGGAATGGAAAGGGTACCCCATGGATCAGTTGGAGCTGTTGCCGGTCGTCGTGCTATTGCTCAGGGTAACACTGAGGAAGTTGCTGCAGCCTTATGTAGGTATTCAGCACCAGAAGAGGTAAGATTATGCTACTGGGTAGATATAGAATTTCTACTTTTTATTCTGTGTCATGTACACCTTTCCTCATTGCCCATTCTGCACAGGTTGACACTTTGCCGTCTACATGTGGAGCTTGTGGAACCGCATGCGTCACTCGCTTTTATGCTACCAGTATCCTTTCTTAGCTTCTTTATCATCAGTATTTCTATATGTCCAAGTTGCATCTACCTGATTTATCTATGCATTTTGTTCATCAGTAATCAAGCATCGAATACAGTGAACATTAAATACAAATCGAGCACTGCTTACTGCCCTCACTCAAGTGGATTATGAATGAGTTTAGAAGCTATCTCTGAATGTTTAAAGAAAAAAGAAGGCAAATAAAGAAAGACTAACTGAGCTAAATTGCTTTGTGAATTTCACCTCCTGCATTTAATAATGCATCTTACTGATATAATTTCGATGAGGCTTTGTTCAACTTTAATCACATGAAGAAATTCCGTATTTTCGGGATGTGATTGTTATGGCGACTACGTGTGATCTGTGTGGCTATCGTAGCTCAGAGGTTTGTTATTATTCTATATCCCGTTGTAACTAGTCCATTCATTGATTTTTTTTTTACAAGTTTCTTGTGTTATTATGACATCATATGGGCACAGAATGTGATGTTGTAATATCACTTACTGTTTTTAAACTTGCATTTCTTTTTTATAAACAGTTGAAACCTGGTGGTGAAATTCCTAAAAAAGGAAAGAAGATCACAGTATATGTGCGGAATGCGCAAGATCTTAGCCGCGATGTGATAAAGGTAGGATTCTTTCTTGCTAGGTTTGGCTTTTGAACATTATGTCTATCACTTGAAGATTTTATCATTTTAACTGAATCATGTCTGCTCAGACAAGAATTGCAGTATTGGTGGACCTTTCACTTGGTACAAATTTAACTCGGCGTGCTTATTGATTCCTTATTTGGATCATTGGAACAATATCTTGATGATAAAGGAATGGTCTAATTATAATCAGATGACCTGACTTATAATCATTGAAAACAAGCTAAGTTGCCAGGTGTCATCAAACTTATAGCTCTTTTTAGCATGGAAACTGAACCCTGTTTATTTTAGTCCAGACTAATTAAATCTAGAAGTTTTTTCCTCCCATTTTGCTTTTTGTGGT
>JAOXJJ010000359.1:5604515-5619150 GCA_025769935.1 Phoenix roebelenii | reverse complement strand
ATCTATTATCTCAATAAGATGCGTTTCAATAAAATATAAAATATATATCAATAGTACAAAGGATTATGTATGAGTAGATTGTTGATCACTGTAGTGTTGGTCACCAAATAGGAGAGTAGCACCAAGTCTCTTTTTAGGGAAACCCAAAGTGTCAAGCTCTCTCTTTTTTTTTTGAAATTTCTTTGTCGTTTTCATTAGTGAGTTCCCTATAGATAATTATTATTAATCTTATACCTCTTTCAGCAATGCCTTCCAAGAGTTCCTTCCGAGATCTAATTTTGATCTCCCCAAAAGTTTTTTGTCCTCGGGTGGGCACGATGATGGATCCCATCTTACGTACCTGACTGGCCTTAGCTGCCTCCCCCAGTCATCAACTGAGCAAAAATGCGGCAGAACTCCTACTTTACCTTAATTTCTCTACCACCTATCGCAAATAGTAAATCTAAAAGTCAAATAGGAGCAACACTTCTCTGACCAACGAAAGCTCATCAATTATATAATTTAAAAAAATAAAAAAAATAAAAATTGCACGCACCAAAAAAAAATCTTCCACGAAGAGACACCATCCATATCCTCTTTCTTTCTTGTAAAGTCTTTCTATTTATCATCTTCCTTATAAAGTTATCTCCTCCATTCATAAGATCTTTCTTATCCTTTCGATTTTTTTTTCTCCTCCTCCGTCAAAATCCTTTTTTTACAAGATCTTTGCACCTAAGAGTTTATGAAATCTAAGGAATGAGCTCGTCGTCCACATGCTGCGGCCACACCCTGCAGCAGTCTCATCGTATCATGCTTTGCTTGCCGGCCATGCCACGACAACTCAACCAGGGATCATACCCTGCTACGACTGTCAACAATTAATGCGCATGGTCTCCACGGATCTCCGGCTTACTCAAGATCTCATGCCATCCACGGCAACTCATCGACTCACTTAACTACGTCCGGTCACCCACAACAACTCATTGTTTCCAGTTCAGCCCTCAACAGCAACGCATTAATTCTCACGATCACGCTCAATCATGACGGTAGCTCATTAATTCGCCCAATTACATCACAGGTAACCCTGTATCCCTCCTATAAAAACGAAAACTCCTTCCTCTTTAAGGGGGATTCTTCTTGATTCTGACTCGGGGACCCCCGCATGTAATATCTATCTTTCTCCATTAAAGCTCCCCTCTAACTTAAGCATCGAAGGACCGGCACCGGAAGCTCCGGCCACCGGCTTTTTGCAGATCCCCCGGAGGACGCAGCTCGCCGATGTACCACAAACATCAGGGCTCCTCCTTCTCAGCCAAGTGGCCACCCCCGGGTCCAATTTTCAGTAACAATATGTATATATAATTTTTTATGTTAGACAAAGCCAGAAGCTTATGTACTGGTATTGATAAAAACACTGATAAATACAATGTTCTGAAAACTATATATTGATTTACCTAGAAATGTATATTAGCTTGTTGGATGACTAATTTACTTGGAGTGCATTACCTAACTACATAGTATGTATTGATAAAAAGTATATTTTGAAAAATATGTATTGGTTTATCTAAAGATGTATATTAGATCATTACTGAGTGTGTATCAAAGAAACTTACAGTAGGTATCAGAAAGTCGACAAATGTATATCATCTGATTATGTGGTGTGTACTTGTGAATATGATATTCTAAAAACTGCATATTAATTTGTTTTGAAGTATATATTAGATATCTAGATGACTAATTTTCTAAGTATGTATCACCTGACCGTATACTATGTACCAGTAAATACCATATTTTAGAAACTATATATTGATTTATCTAGATATATACATTAACTTGTTCGATAGTTAATTTGCTTGGTATGTATTATTTGGCCATATAGTAATACGGCTAAAAAAATATTTTGAAAATAATAAATAAAGATGATATTATTTTTTTATTTTTTTTAATTATGAGACTTTAATTTTTATCTTTTGTAAAGATGGGCACTAAATAAAATACGATGAAATAAAAAATTTATTCTATATTTTTTTCTCATTGCATATCATTGTTGTTCTCTTGTTAGATAAATTATTATTAATCTTCTGCCTACTTGGGCATGCAAAGTTAGCAGGGCATTCCAAGAGATCCTTCCCAAGGTGGTAGCTCAGTAAAACTAAGTGTTGTTTTCTAACCGCATGGTTCCAAGTTCGAATCGCCCCTGCGCGTCGATTAAAATATAGTGACACTGCTTGGACATGAGGTTTAGGAACGCTTATTGGTCTGCTGGTAGCTTCGGTTGTGCCAGGTATGACATACTCATCCTTGAATAGGGAGGCTATGAGTAAAACTTGTTTGTCCATATGGAACATTCTCTTGACGGAGCGGAGATCCAATAAGGACTGCTATGCGAGGATCCGCTGGCTCCCCTGTCCATATGGAACATTCTCTCGACAGAGCGGAGATCCAATAAGGACTGCTATGCGAGGATCCGCTAACTTCCCCCCCCCCCCAACCCTTCGATTCGGGTGGGGATGACGATGGATCCCATCTTAAGCACTCTGACGCTGACTTGTCTGCCGCCCCCAGTCATCACCCAACCCCAACCCCAACCCCTCATTCAGATGGTGGCCGCGGCGAATGCAAAGGTCCCGCATCCCACCTCGGTCTGACCAATCACTGTCCAATGACGTTTCGATCTCCCATTGGCCGGTCCTCTCTCCCTAGATTACGTAGCAGTGGACTCCACCATAAGTCTAACGGCAGCACTCGTGTACGTGGAATAAGGACCAATTGGAACTCGACATGTCATCAAACAGCATGTAGGAGAAGAAGAGGATCTCACACTGGATTGCTCGCCGCTGCAGGATTGCTCTGAGAAGTCTTTCTGTCAATCTCACGTGTGAAGGGGACCCAGGCATATCCCATCCTTGTCAATCCCTTCCATCTCACAGTCTTAATTTGGTTTGTCTCTTCTCTCTCCCATCAGCCGTTTTTCTCCCACTTTCTTCCCTTGGGCAGGATATGAAACGAACCGAAATTACAGGAATATAAATAGTACAAATAAATAAATAAATATATATATATATATATATATGCGAATTAAACTTGAAAATATTTCATAGAAAATTATCACGAGGACGCAGCGGATGGATCCATTTCTCGAACAATGACTACACGCAATTCACACGCACTTCATTTGCATGCCGACTACGTGGTGATTATTATTTTTTAGATGAAAAATGGTAATTTATATAATTCTAACATAAGTAGTACAATATAAAAAAAATTTCTCATATCCAAATAAGCATAACTGGTTGCAAGAAAGTTGTACATGGTCGGAGCATGTTGTTTCTTAATGACACACAGGTACTAAAGAAGGTTTTAAATTTTGATTTTCCATATGATTGCTTGAATTTTAGTAGCTCGTCAAAATGGTGTGAATAAATATATTTTTACGTATCTAACATCTAATTTAACAATTAATTAATTAATTAACTAAAATTAATAAATTGAGATTAAAATTATTAGTTTTAGGTTTAATAGTATCATGAGACATGGTAGCAAGTCTGTTAGGTGCAGTCGTTCAAAAAAGTCCAATATAACAACAACAACAAACAACTCCAGGCTGATATACGATATAATAATTACAAATACGTAGACTACCGACATCTATTTCATTTTTCTCACTCTTGAACTCAATGCCAGTAATTGCACCAAAATGTAAATACAAACTAAAAGAAAAGGAAAAGAAGAGAGAAGAAAAATCCTTCTCGTCTTCCCATTTCCGCATTTGAAAAACCATCAACGGGGACGAGAACACCCCTCCCCGCACCGGCGGCCGCGCTCAGACGAAAAGGTTCAAAAGCCCCAGATTTTCCTCGCCGGTGCCTGCGCTCGTCGTCACCGACTCCTCCGAGTTCCTCGACGGTGTCGCCGCCCGCCGCCGCGGCTCCCCAGCCTCCGTCGGTGACCTTGGCATCAGACACAAATCCAGATCACACGGAGGAGAACCCTCCGAGGCCGTCCAGCCGATCTTGGGAGGCGGCCCGTAGAGCTCCCCGACCTCGGCGACGGCGCCGGCGAGGTCCGGCAGCGGGCGGAGGGCTCCGCCGCGGAGCACGGTCTCCACCGCCGCCTGGCATAGGTGCCACTTCCTGGCCCACAGCAGGCCCACCGCGCCGCTCACCGGGTTTATCGCCCTCCCGCACGCCTCGAACAGCAGCGATCGGAACAGAGCTAGAACAAAATCCAAGAAAGAAATTATTAGAATCAAATAAGCGAGCGATTCATTCGAGAGCATAGGATTCGGGGGGGGGGAGAGAGAGAGAGAGAGAGAGAGATACCGGGGCGGCGGGGAGAGGGGACGGAGGAGAGGAAGGACATGAGGCCGGCGCGGCCGAAGAACTTGGCGACGAAGACGGTGGCGTGGGCCTGAGCCTCCGCGCTCTCGATCCACTCCAGGCACGGCCGGAGGATGCACGTGTCGCTGCAACCTTTTCGAAGCACCCGGCACCCGTTGCAGCTCATCCTATACAAATTCCTCCTCACCCAATGATAACCTCTCCGATCTCATCCAAAGAAAAACAACTAATAATTCTTTCCGCTTCGTTTCGCTCGTTAACCTCTAACTCAAGGTGCAATGATGGACGGGGAGAAAGAGAGGAAGTGAAGGGGGGCGGAAAAGAGGCGGATGGGGGACGTTTTTTTATGCAGAAAGGAGCTGGTGGAAGGACAAATGAACTCGACCTCGGGGTTTAAGAGTGGTTAAATAGAAGTAAGAGGGTGGTTAGAGAGAGTGTGTGTTCCAAGGACGTGGGGGGGTGGTGGGGGCGGCTCCGTGTTTCCGCGGAAGGGAGTGATTGGCCGAGCCGTTGGATGCCCTGAGAAGGAAAGGAGAGATGATCGTTTCACAGCTCTGGCTGATGGCCTCTTGCGCGTGTAATGGCGTGAGACATTACGTAGGAGTTGGTACCGGATAAATATGCGCCTCTGGCGCTAGCGAAAGGTCGCGGCTCGTTTGCCTGCCTTTATGTAACCAAATTGGGGTTGGATGGATAAGAATAAAGCAAAGGTGGCTAGTTGAGTGTAATAATAATTTAATGCAGTGTGGCTGGGATGATAATGAAACAACGATGGTGACAACGACGTAAATGAGGGAAAGCGGCTCCCAGCGAGCTAGTATGCCCTCTTTCCTCCTCGTCCTCCTTTTTTTTTTTTTTTTTTTTTTTGAAAAGAAGGGAAAGAAAAAAGAAAGGAACAAGCCCACCCCCACATAGCAGCCCTCATTCCATCAGAAAAATATTCGATGCGGGCAGAAATGACCGTATGTTGGGTATCCCAGTCGATTTTACTCATACCCTTCCCATCTGTAGGCCCGGCTCGATTACCCCTCTAGACTCTGGCACGAATACCACGTGTGAGTACGTCATATCTGGCACCACTGTGACTACCAACAGAGCAATACGCCCTTCCAGACTCCGTGTCCGAGCAGGAAGCATCCGATCTTCATAATTTAATCGACGTTTGTATGTTTTGAATTCGGAACCACTTGATTGGAAGTAAGGTCGTGCTCTCATTGGGCTACCACCTCAGTAGCTAGCTAGTATGCTTTCTCTAAGCAAAATAGAAAATAGATGGGGATACGTTCCGATCCGATTTACCATTTTTCTGACCGAAGCTAAATTTACTGGATTTAGATCCAATCCGTTCTAACTCATTTAAAATTTTTAGTAAGATCATCTAAGAGAAAAAATCTGCAGCACCTAAAACAACGTACAGCCAAAATAGTATAGAACCAAAAGAAGGCAAAAAGAGAATTGTATAAGGCTACACTAAGAAGAGCTAGAAATCACATAGGGTTCATGTCTCCGTAGACAAAAACATTCAATGGTTATCACTCCAGTGCAATTGCCTGAGAATTATTAGATTGTAGACCAACTCTTTTGTGCAAATTGTCTAAACAACAAGGTTTATGTAGAGACAAAATGGACCAAGGCCTGCACTATGGAGAAAAGGTTTGTTTGTGTTTTTCTAATGGAAGAAGCATTCAAACTAACAACGATAAATATAAATGAGTCTATTTACTGCAGACAGAAGGTAAGTAAGGTTCTACATCCAAATAAAAAAAAAAATCCAAAAAAAAAGGAGCCCATAAAGCTGCGAGACCACACCAAGCATACTACTTAACCAGAAGGTAATTATAGATTGACTAGAAAATAAAGAAACTTTTATGTACGAGGATCTTCATTTTCTTAGAAATGCCACAAGAATTTAGTAATGCTATTATTGTTTCGTGAAATTTCTGGCATTGATACCTCAGCCATGTAAAACAATCCAGAGAATACAGTCATAAACCAATCAGATGCAAAAATTCAATGTATGAGGCAAAAAATTCAATTTACCAAATGCATAGTCATACCTAGTACCAAAAGAATACATAAAACTGCAAAGCTTACTAATTATTATCCTTCTATCCTCAGATACTAAAAATTCAACCCAAAATTCCGTGACAGATCCGAACCCAATCAGACTTGGATCCGAATTTTTAGGGTTTGGTCAAATATTGTAGCGATGAACCCGACCCGATCTTCTATTGGATTGGGTCTGGATCCAAAATTAAAATCCAAAGGGTCAGCAGTCGGCAAAAGCCTAAAGCCGGCAATAACGTATGTTCAGCCATGTTTGAATCACTAATAAAACTCAGATGGAGCAAGTCACTGTCCAAAACTTCTATAGGTTGGATGATCAGGTTGAGATAAGCAGCATGTATTCTTGCAATCTTGCAACCCTGCATGCATGTCCGAGATAAGCAGCATGTGTTCTTGCAATCTTGCCGCCCTGCATGCATGTCCAACGCGGATTGTTTCAGATTATTCGTGAAATTCTGGATCTTGCAGTTTTTTTGATAAATAAAAGTAAATCGAAGTGGACAGAAGGACGAAACTTAATGAGTTTATAACTAAGTTTGGCCTTCTCAATATATCAGGTATACTTGGCAGATGGTAAAGGAAAATACTGAATAATTGGATTTGTATTGAATTGGAGTTATTGTAACCTGAACTCCATTTAATTGACTTTTAGAGGTGTGACTTTAATAAATGAAGCTAGGTGCCTTCAGCTACCGCATACACTTCTGATTCTAAGATCAAGTAGGATACACGGGTGAGGTGACAGAACCTAGGATACTTTAACGAAGAAAACATTCCATCTGTTGCATTTGGAACGGTGAAAATAGTTACCCAAAATATCTTCAAAAGAATAATCAACGTGGAACTAAACATATGCCCATATAGATTCTAACATAATCCTCCCATTTAAGCTCAGGTTAAGAGTCTGATTCATTCAAATCTAATCACAGGCATTACAACTGGTCTATGATCAATCTCAATGAACTCATACTACAGTATTCTCCAGCTCATATAGGCCATGGGCTAAATTCGCTCTGATATCATTTGCAACAACTTAGGATCTTATCTAAAAAGATTGGCCAGAAGGTATTTTTTGTTGTATAAATATCTAAAATCTCTTCGGCCAATATGGAATTAAACACATATCTGCATGGATCCTCATAATACTAGTTAAACTATTTAAAATTATGCATATCACTCGTGTGCTTCTCTCCAAGATAGCATGGTATATCATGAGCGTTTTTTTTTTTTTTTTCCTTCCGAAGTCTATTTCATCCTACTTCCTATCACGAGCCTACATGGCAAGGGCTCGCTCTTCCCAGCAACAAAGAAGTCGGATCTGGGGGTGCGAATGGGCCAGGGTGGAGTGATCCGACCCTAGCTTTTCAGGGTCAGGCCGAGATTTGGCTCGGCCTGGCTTGAAACTTTGCCCAGAATCAGGTCGGGCTATATTCTGCTACATCTGGCCCAGGTTCGGGCAGGGCTGGGCTAAACCCGAGGTTTGAGGAATTTCGGGCTAAATTCCACGTGTGTTCTGGTACCGTAGCAATCCCATTCCCCTCCAATCATTGAAGAGAATCATCACTTCTTCTTGGAAACAGGCTTGGTATTATCATCTTTCTCGCTCACTCTTGCTGCTCACAATTTCCTCCAGCTGAGATCGGTTGAGTCCCGAGGTGAGATTTAGATCAGTTGTGACATGAGGTAAATACTTTGAGCTGTCGAGTGATGGTGACATGGCTGATTGTACTCTCGATGTGCATATCCAACCTAAAACTTTCTTGCCAAGAATTTTTCTGCAGGGGACACTTCGATTTTCAAGTCAGTCGAATTCTAAAAAGATGGTTGAAGAGAGGGAAATTATGAAATGAGAGCAAAAGTGAGATGAATGACTCAACTCAAGATCCTCTAGTTCCTCCTATATAAAAAATGGGGTCAATATCTGTTATTGAAATTAAAGGACCGTGCAATAATTGCATGATAATAGCTTGTCGTACAGTATAACTGTACAGTAATGGCCACCCATGTTGTGCATGTGCCGATGATTGCACTAATCGTTCAATTATAGCTTAATGGTAATGGCTTGTCGTACAATAACTGTACAGTAATGGCCACCCATGTTGTGCATGTGCCGATGATTGCACCAATCATTCAATTATAGCTGAATTGGCACAATTGTTGCTAAGACAGTGGTTGCGTGACTAGTGCGCATTGATCATCTTCCAACAATCATTAAGGGAATATGTGGTGCTTCTTTTCTGCTTGCTTTGGTCAATATCCAGATAAAGTACCTCATAACATATCATGATTAAGTACTTTAATCTATCCAAGGTCAAATTGACAAATATTTTCCACATCACATGGATTGCTTATTCTTCTTTGCTATATTCTTCAATTTGAAGCAAACAAAATCCTATGGGGTGGGCACTATAGAATATTTCATGGGTCGGGACTCTTGTTTTGCCACACTTCCTTTAACACCCATCTTTAAAAGGAAACTCGAAAGTCAAATAAAAATAAGACTCCTACTACTAATGGAGTCCATCAATCTCGTAACTTAAAAAAAAATATATCAGATGATCAATTGCTTGGTGTGTATTATCTCACCATGTAGTGTGTACTGATAAAAAGCATGTTCTGAAAACTATATATCATTTTATCTGAAAGTATGTATTGAATCATTGCTAGGTGTGTATCAGATAAGTTTGCAGTATGTATCAGAAAATCAACAAGTATATGTAGCTATGTAGTATGTATTGGTAAATATAATATTTTAAAAATTGTGTACTAGTGAATACCATAATCTAGAAATTATGTATCTATTTAGCTAGTTGTATGTATTGACTTGCTAAAGAACTAATTTACTTGGTGTGTATTACTTGGTCAATAGTATGTATTATATTTTTTTTTATTCGTGAAATTGACGACTTTGCTAGTAAAAAAAATCTATAATTTTTAGATTTTTTTCAGACGCGCACTAAAAAAATGGTAAAATGAGAAATCTGCCTTCTTGGCACCTTTTGGTCGCAACTTTTGCATCTTACTCAAATCGAAAGCCTCCACTTCGCCACCAAGATGGTAGCACAGTTGGAATGGGGCTTTGCTTCCACTAATGTAGTCTAGGTTCAAAACGTGCGGGCGTCGATTAAATGTTGGAGACCGAATACCTTCCGCCTGGACACGCTCGATGAGAGCGCTATTAGAAGGGTCGTTGATTCCTCTCTCCCGTCCGTTCGAACTCCCGTTCGATGACCCACGCCCGTTGCCCGACCTACCACCACCATCATCTCTACCAAAACTAGTTTTTATCACATTTCTGCTTCCCATTTCCCTGCAACCCAGCACTCCGGCTGTTGGGGAAAAAATGGATCATTCAGAGCACATGGTCAAATCGCCGGCATTTGATGACAAGCATGACCACAGAGCGCCCGACCACAGGGCGCTCGACCACAACAGAGCTCACAACCTCGATCTCGGCCAAGTTAAGCCCGATCGACTTCAAGGCCAAGAAAGACCGGAGAAGCAGACCTCCCCACTTCACCGAAAATCAAGTCCATCTTCTCCTCATCCAGGATCAAATCCCGCGATCTCCGCCTCAACGACTGTCAATATTTAAATGCACACGATCTCAACGGATCGCCAACCGGTCCAAAATCTCGGACCGTCTATGATAACTTATTAATTCACACGATCACGTCCAATCGCTATGGTAACTTATTAATTTGCACGGTCACGTTTAGTCACAGGTAACCCCTACACCTCCTTCTATAAAAAGGGGGAAAGATCTCGAGGAAGGGGGCCTCTTCTTCTCCTTCCTCCAGACATTCTTACGTGCTCTCTCTCTCTCTCTATTACTTTTCTTCACAAAAAAAAACCCTTCTGACTTAAATAGTGGAGGGTCGGCGCCGGAACCTCCGGCCATGGGCTTCTTGCAGGTTCTCCGGAGAAGGTTGTCCGTAGCCGTACTGATGCGGGATGAATGCGAGGGATTTAAACATAAGGGTTATCAGTAAGTTATGTTGATTAACTAGCCTAATTGCAATAGAAAATTCAGTCACATATGAGCTAAGAAAGCATTATCATGAGCATAGTAATTTCAGGACTAGTTACCCGCATGTACTAATTCATTTAGGACTTAGAGTAATGGACCGTTGTGGTTGAGAAACCACTAGATTAGGACGCTTTCTTCAATAAATCAGACCTAGAGTTGAGGCTTACCAAACATTGAACTTCTGGAATTCTTCTGGAGGAGGATCCTTGATCTCACTCTCGAGGGTTGATGATTGGATAACCAAGCTTCATCTTCCGTTGCTGATTGGTTCTTTTAATTTCAAAAATAAACCACGCAATAGCACGTATCCTGCAGGATAGTGATTACGGGTCTCGGTCCATAGGGATAGAAGAATAAGTTATTTTTTAAAAAAATAAATCAAGAAGAAGAATTTGCTAACTTGAATTAACTAAATTAAACTATGAGTACGAATTAAAATTTATCAGAGTAAATGAATCTAGAATTTTGAGTCCACCACATAGCATTGCATCAGGATCTGTGTTCTTTATTTTTTTAAAATCTTTTGGAGAGGCATGCAATATTGGCTACAAGCCTTTTAAAATAAAATCATAAAGAGTTTTAAGAAAATCCATTTTAGGTATAGCAAGAAGTGTCTACATAATTATACTAATCTAGGGTGCAGTATACCTCTTCTTTCTAGGCATGAATCATCTTCGACTACTTTAGCAAACATGAATAGTAACTAGCATGCTCAAAGTTTAAATATCATAAAGAAATATTTCATTGAGAATTAGAATTTAAACAAGCTCCAAAAAATTTAAAAAAATAAGAACTACAATTGTCCTGTTACATTGCTAGGGCTTCATCCAGTCCTAGACTAGATGTTTAGCTGCGCATGGCTTCCGAACGACCTCCCATCTTCATGTGAAAATCTTCCATTCCGTTTGGCATCCCTCTATTCCCAAAATACCTAAAATATTCTCTCTCCCCCCCTTCTTTCTTTTTTTTATTTCTTTTTCTTCTTTCCCTGGCTCGGCTCTTTTCCCTCTTCTCTTCACCGAAACAGAGCCTCCCCTATTTTCTATCGAACCCAGCTTCCCTCCCTCCAGCCGATGGCCACCCTCCTCCTTTTATAGTCGTTCGGGATGCTCATTTGGGAAGGGAGAAGAGATAACGGGCTGCTGATTCTGGGGCACGATGCTGGAGGGCAGATCACGGACGAAGAGGAAGAATGGCTGGATCTCAGGAGGAAGGCATGATCCGTGGAGCGCCGGGTTGATTGTAGAATGCCGGATCAATGGAGCTAGCTGCTGGATCGATGAGAGGTTGATGTGCGGACGGAAGGAGATGAGATGGCCGCGGGATCGGGTCGTCCAGGATGCTGGCTAAAGAAGAAACGGACGTGTGAGGAAATCTGGAACGACTCTCGCGGCTTTGCTAGGGTGCTGGAGTTCCAGGAGGTGGATCCGGGTGCGTAATGGACAACGGAAAAGGCTGAACTGTCGGGATCTTGGATGCATCAGAAGAGAGTAGAAGCAGAGGATCGTGCGCGGGAGGTGGGGCTATTATTCTGCTGCTGTGAACGCGCTGGGATGAGCGGCCGGTTTGGGATGCTGGCTGCACACGCGGTGATCGCGGAGGAGTTGGTCGCCGGCTGCACCGCATAGAGGATTTGCATCGCTGGCTGCACCGCGTGGAGGATTTGCATCACTGGAGCAGTGGAATCAATGGCTGGCTGATTTGGGAAGAGGTCCCCTGTTTCGGCGCTGTGAAAGAAAGAGTGGAACGTCAGGATGGTTGCTGATCTGGGAAGGGTTTTGTTTTGGGCGCAAGGGAAAAAAATGTAGATTTGAGCCTGGGAGATTAGATAGACACGGGGGGTGATGGAGCGGATGAGGATTCACCTAGGAAGCTTGGATTAGTGGTCGCGGGAAAGGAATGGGATTGGTTGGGAATTGGCTTTGGATTTGAGGTGGATCATGATCGTTGACTTGTCCTTGAGCCCATTGTCATTTAAATTTAATTTTTGCTAAGCTGCTTCAGATCGAACTCGACCAGACAAGACTAAAAACAGGACCGTGACTTAATAAAAGTGGTTAATCAAACCTTTTCCCCATACAAAATTAATTATAACTTTCGATCGAGTCAGAACCAAAACCCATTTAATTTATAACCTTAGCTTGATTACAACTCCATCAGGTTACCAAACCGGATCAACACAATCTCCTCCTTATATGTTTTCCTGTAATTTTCATGAAAGATTGCAACCAAGAGAGAGACAAGTTCAGAATCTGGTTTAAGAAAAGAATTATCTTCTTACCATATTTTAAATTTATTTCAACGATTATTCAATTTCATGGTAAAATACGTATTTATCAGTTTAAGAACATTGATAAGTGCTATGGAAAGATAACTAAGTTATAGATTATTCAGCACTTATCACACCCCCAAATCTATGTTTCGCTAGTCCTCGAGTAAAATAAAACTAGAAAATAAAAATTCTAACTCACTTTTGCAGGCATCACGATTGCATTTACCATATGCAACAAGACTTTAAACCCCTAGGTTACCCTAGCGGATGAGTCATAGTCTCGTGAGGGTTTACAGTGAAGATACCCACAAACTTCAATCTTAAAATTAGTCTTCTTTTTTTTTTCTTTTATATATATATATATTACTATTATTAAAATCTAATTTAAGATACATAAATGATAATAATTTCAAAGCACACATGGTTTTAATTACTAAGTCAGCCCAAATTCTAGGTTAGTATACAATTTCCGTTTAGGGAGTTGTAAAATTTATTTATACTGGAGTGCTCGGTGAAATTTGGACCGTACACAAGCTAAGAGTTCGGATCTCCAAAATATTGCTAAGATTAGTAGTTTCCAAAGATTGGTCGAAAGGGACCTACTCACTGATTCAAAATCATCTTATCTGCAGAATTTCGAAAGTTGTGGATGTTTACTTTAGTACCTCACGGGCTTTATCTGTAATATTTTGGTTTACTCGAATTTTTTACAACGACGACTTTCACACTATTATCTTTTATAAGGTCAATACAGAGTTTTCTTTTTTTTCATAAAGAAAAATGTATAAATTGTGCAGTTTTACTCTTGTGGTGATTTCTCCGTGTAACGAGCAATCAGTCGACAACTCTCACACCAGTTGGCACAAGGTGTCGGGCATCAAGACTTCCCTACGGACTTATGCTCGAAGTCCTCATCACAAGCCCACTTGACCTTTCATAATAGGTAGTCTTTTTCGATGTTCCTGACTAAATCTATTTTTATTGATGATTTTTTTTTTGGATTAGATAAGTATGATTCATCAGGGTCCAAGGTCGCTACTATACTATCAACATAATGTCAAGCCTAGACCTTAGAAGGGTCGGCCAGTGTGTAGTGAAATTTCAAAGTATTAATTAGCTTACAACTCCCTAAGAGAGACTTAATAAAATTTGTATTACTTCTGACTAGTCATTGAACTTTTTAGATTTTATATACCTTGTATGTTAATCACTCTTGCATTAATGTATAGAAATTAGGTAAAAATTTTTTTTTTTATTATAATTTATTATGATTATTTTTTTTATTATTTTTTTTAATTTATAAAAATGAAAATGAACACATTTTTTTTAAAAAGATATTTTTTTTTGGATGAAAATCAAGATGAAGATCCCAAAACATAAACCTGACATTGTGAAGTGAAAATGAATGCAAGAGATGCAAATAAAACCAAAAATGCTTAAAAATACTTAAAAATATCCCCAAACCTAAACCTAACATTGTCCTCAATGTTAAAGAAATCTAAGAGAATTGGGTTGCCTCCTAACAAGTACTAAGTTTATTGTCTTCAGCCAGACACAGTGGATCCTTAATTATTTTGATAAACATGGTTCGTTAATTTAAGGGATTTGATCAATTGCCCGTTGGCAACACAGTCCACATAATGTTTTAACCTTTGGCCATTGACTTTTAAAACATGTCCACCATTGAGGTGTTGGATCTCTACTGCACCATACGGAGAAACCATTTTCACTACGAATGGTCCATCCCACCTAGAGCGAAGTTTACCCGGGAAGAGTCGCTACTTGAAATTGAATAGCCAAACCTTTTGACCTGGTTCGAAGGACTTACGGTTAATATTTTTATCATGAAAAGCCTTAGTCCTTGCTTTACAAATTTTAGCATTTTCATAGGCCTCATTGCGCAACTCTTCAAGTTCACTTAGTTGGAGTTTTCGGTTAGGACCAGCT
>JAOXJJ010000359.1:5572072-5593836 GCA_025769935.1 Phoenix roebelenii | reverse complement strand
GATATTATATAACATAACATATTAATGTATTATGATATTATGTAATCTAATATTATATTTATAGTACAATACAATAACAAAGATATAAAATATTATTATTATTATTATTATTATTATTATTTGTAATTATAATATTTTATTATGGGTATTTTGGTCTAAAAAGAAAAAAATATAAATCAAAACAGCTTTCCGATGCATGCTAAAAGTATTTTTTCGAAGAAGCTCCATTTTGGAGCATCTCTCAAAAAGTTTTAGCTTTCTAGCAAAGCTAAAATAGTTTTCCGATTTTTTTTACTAAACACCCATATTCCATCCAAAAGTATTTTTGAAGGGTCAGAAAATTTCTTTCTAGTCCACTAAAAGCTCTATTAAATGGGGCCTTAGTCGCAAGCTTCACAAAACAATGGCAAAGGGACAGATTAGGTCTGGTTGAATAAGATTAGGATAGAGTGTAGCCATTGTGGTTGAATAAAATTAGGATAGAGTGTACCCAAAAAAAACAAAATTAGTATAGCAATATATTGAACCTTAGTTGTACCAAACTCCATGAATATTATATCCAAATCCTTCGCCTTGATCCTTGGCCAATCCAATTTAATTTATCTACCTCAATTTTTAAAACTATGATATGTCTCATTTTCAAGATAAATCAAATAATTAAAATTAAAAAGGATAAATCATCCATAAAATCTTTATCCAAGGTTGTAACTCAGCCGGATCTAAATAGAATTTCACTCTCATTGTTCAAATTATATCAACATTTTGATCTATACATGATATATTTATATTTTAAGTCAAAAAAACTTGAGTTGTACTTGGCCAAAATTAAAAACCTTGGCCCGAACCTACCAAAAATAAGATAGGATCATCAGGTGTCAATTTTTGCCACTACCTCTCCTATACAATTAAACTTTAAATTCATTTTAAGTTTTGTGAATTTTAATGGAAGGGCAACAAAATTTACCAACTTCATTTGTTTTGCAATATATTTAAAATAAAAATCAAAATTTAAATTACTTATAATATAAGTTTTTAAGTTCAAGATTTATAAAAGCCAGCCGGCACTACTGGCTTCACTCTTTATGGAGGTAGGTTGATCAATTTGTAACTTTTTATGCCAGTATCATTTTTTCTCTTTCAAAAAAAACAAAAAAATCTCCTTTTTGAACCTCAATTTACAAGACTATGAACTTCAAGATTTACATAAGTTTGGCAGTTTCTGTAGATTTCATTTCCTTAACGAATAGGCTACCTAATTTGTAAGGCTCTTTTGGTATTGCATTTACCTTTTATTTTGTCTTCAATTTTTTTAAAAAAAATAAATTAGACTGAACAAATATATATCTTGGTTCTTTTATGAAATCTTTGAAAAAATGACCGAAAGAGGAGAGAGATAGAGAGGTTGACTTGGAGAATCCCTTGAAGGATGGGAGTTTTGATCTCTCTCTTTTTTTTTTGTTGGTCAAAAATAGGAGGGAGAAGAGGAAACCTCACCTACGTGGCAGCCCCCACTGGGCCCCTCTTCTGCTAGAAAATGTTCGATGCAAGCTGCAAGTTTCCGCTTACCCTCTCCGACCCGTGAGTTTTCCCCACTGGGTTCATTACCCACATGTGAGTACGTCACCCTAGCGCCATCTCAGTACCGGCAGACCAGATGACGACTCCATCGGGCAAACCGGGTAGGGGGCATTCGGTCCTCATATTTAATCGATGCCCGTGCGTTTCGAATCTGGATCACTTCGGTGGAATCTTAGCTTCGTTCCAACCGTGCTACCACCTTGGTGGTTTTGATCTCTTTTTGGTAGAAGTTCTCTTTGCTGAGACCCTGCAAGGGAAGTCAGATCGTTTGAACAGCTTATGAGCGGTGGTCCTATTCGTTGAGGGCTCTATTTAAATGTAATGGTTCTTTGTCTTTGAATCTTGACGAACTGTTTCATAAACTTGGGTACAAGTTTTGCCTCATCAAAAAGGTACTATACGGTTTAGGTCGCAGATATATATCCCATTGTTGAGCTAATCTTGACATGGCTCATTAGTCAGGTCAAGACCCCATCATGCATCTCTAATTCAATGGGTCATGGATCTTTGATTTTGAAGCAAAATAAAAGAGCTAAGAAGGATAAAACAATAGTACTTCAAAAATCCAAATCAAAACCCTGAACACCAAATCAAGATCTTCGATCATAAAACTTAGACCATTTACATTGGATGGAATCCAAGATGAATTGAGATTCAAATTGACCCACTTCTAGCTCTACCTTGCATTCCATGAAAGCTTTTTGATGAAGCCAAGTGATGAAGCCAATTAGCCAAGTTAGTAACTATGTGAATCTGTCCTTATTTTAACTTGTAGCCATTTAGCATCTAGCATGAGCTCAACATGCTAAACTTACATTAGTGATTGAATATCACTAATTGAGTCCAATGATGGATGAATCTATTGACCGTGTGGTCATTGTTTTTGTGGTTCTGTGCGTCTAAAGCAATTTCATGTACCATCTTCACAAAACTCTTTTCAATAGGAGTTATGGATGCTCAAGGGATTAACTTTGCCTTTTTGCATGTTAGATGTTATGCTTATCCCTATCAAGTTTGATCAAAGAATTTTTTTTACTTTTTGTTATCGTAGATGCCTTTAACATCCTGCCCCTTGAGATTCTCCAAAGAATGAGCTGAAACACCCTTAAAATATTATTTGTTTGTTTGTATTTTTTTTAAAATTTTCTGTATGTATATCCTCTTAAATATATGAAATTGCATGAATACCCTCGTAAAATTACTATTTACATGTATATCCTTCTTTTTTTTAATATATATATATATACTCGTACCAACATCATTAAAAAATAAGCAGTTTAAAACTAAAATAACTGAAATATCCTTATGGGTAGATATGTAAAAAAAAAAATATAAGACTATACACACAAACAATAACTGTATGAAGATATTTATGCATATTCTCATATTTAAAAGGATATAAATTTAAAAAATCTAATAAAAAAGATTAAAACTCGATTGGAACTTACTAAGTCATCTATGATTCAATTGGATCGATAAATCAAAAAAAGATTAAGCCGCATTATCAATTTTTTTTAGATGATGACTCGGTCAAATTGGAATATTAGGTGATCATTTTGGTAATACTATTCTCCATTTGATTTTTATATAATTATTCAATCTATAATATGTATATATTCTTTATTATTTGATATTAATATGAGATTATATGATATGATAATATTAATTATTTTTTGCCATCCTTTTCTATTAAAAACAACTAAATTATCTTTATTGAAATTTGATTATTTTTATTAATTTTTTAAGTGTATACCCTCCTAAATATGCATAATTGCATGAATACTCTTGCGAAGTTGCTATTTGCATGTGATCCTTATAAAATTTTCTTTCCATGCGTCTACCTGTAAGGGTATTTTAGTTATTTTAAATTTAAATTACTTATTTTTCTAATGGTGTTATATGGTATGGGTACATATATATATAAAAAAAGAAGGTATACAAGTAAAATAAGTATTCTATGAGGGTATACATGCAAATAGCAAATTTACAAGAGTATTCGTACAATTTTGTATATTTTGGAGGGTGTACATGTAAAATATCCAAAGTTTGCAAAGTTTCTTGACCAAAGGGTATTCTAAATCCAAAGTTTGCATGCACCAAGCATTTTTTTCAAATCGAGCACATTTCTTGAGCTAAGAAATGTATAGAATAACATTTTTATAACAACAAAATAATATTGTTGAGCTACTTCTACCATCAATATGGTCACACCATCTAGTTATAAAAATGCCAACAATTGATTGTGATATACAAGTGCATGCAACAAGAATTTCGATGATCTCAACAGTTGATTGTGATTACACAAATGTATGCAATACAAATTTTTATGAGCCATCTTAAGGAGGACAACATGGATTTGCAATATAGAAAAGTTGAAAGAGCACTTACAATTACCCAATATGAAATTTTTATGTCAAATGATAAGCACGAAGAGGTGACTTGACCACTTACACATATTGAGGCACAACATGTGTGGGTCATGCTAGAGATCAGACAACTAAAATAATTTCCTATCAATTGCTCTACTAGCTTTTGCACACTCATCATTTTAAACCAGCATGGAAATTCAGGAAGGCAAACAAGTCATGCAAATGTTACTTAATTTAGAATCACATAATTAGTACCATGTAAACAATCTCATAATGCTTGAATTTGGTCCTATCTAATTGGAGAGACTAAGTTATATTTGACCAAGCTGTGATACAAATGAGTTAAAAAATAAAATAAAATCGGTGAGCCCGAGCCAGCTAGAAACCAATACATGTTTAAATCAAGATGAACCCAATTCACTCGGAGCTGTGGTCTAATCCAGGCAAATTCCCGAGAGCACCACCATATTAGAGGAAGCGTTGCTTGCAAGAAACGTCCACATCTAACGTCCATGTCCCTCAAAAGAAAGAGTGCCTTATTCGCTTTTAATGGACAAACCCTAGTCCACAAAGGGAGGTCCTCAGGGGGTCATGGTGTGAATCTCTCCGGTGCTCCTCTCGAAGCGGAAGAAATGAAAATTGGAGGGAAACTTGCTATAGTAAAGAAGGGAATAATTAAAGAATTCCTTCTTTTCTTTTGGTCAGTGGGGAAAGAGGGGGACGGGAATATATAGATGGGCTCGCCGCCCTCGTGATGTCCCCCTCTATTTCTATTTCATGGCCTTGGGGCCCCTCCGCTCCATATCCCACCGACTCTTCCTCCTGCCCCGGACCCCGTCTCCCACTCTCTCTCCTTTTCCCTTCCCCTCTCTCCGGCGCGCCGCTCTCCGGCGGATCTCTAGCGGCCCGACGCTCTCCGGCGCCGAGAGCCTCACTCGCGTCCTCCCCGCTGCCGTCCTCCGGCTGGAAACCCTGGCGCACAAGATCGGGAAATCAATCCGCCGCCCCGGAGCCGCCTCCAAGGCCCGGGCCTACGCCGACGTCAACGTCCACCGCCCCAGAGAGTACTGGGACTACGAGTCCCTCACCGTCCAATGGGGGTACCGGATTACCGCTCCCTCCCTTCCTCCGGCTCCCTTAGGGTTTCGTTTCATATCCTGTTATTGATTCTAAAAAGTCTGTTTTTTCCCCCTTTTTTCCCCTTATTGGCAGGGAACAGGAGGATTATGAGGTGGTTCGGAAGGTCGGGAGGGGAAAGTACAGCGAGGTCTTCGAGGGAGTTCATTGCACGAACAATGACAAGTGCATCATTAAGATCCTAAAGCCGGTGAAGAAGAAGAAGGTGCGATTTGCTGTCCAATCAAGCAATCGTCTTCCTGCTCTTTTGTCTGTATATTAGCTTGTTGATAGATAGCTATCCCTTTCGGCCGAGTACCTCTTGCAACCGCTCGGTTGTCTTCACCGTGTTGCTTTTGATGCTTCCTTTCGAATAAGAAAAATTCTAGCTTTTTGTGGCTGCAAAAAGTCTATTTGGGTTCTGAAGACAAATGCGGAATGACTGGAGATGCATTGTGCTACCTGTTATAGGAATAGAAAAATATGCAAAATTGAATTAATTATCTGAAATTAAACTTTTGATCCATGGTATGAAGTTACAGAGAGGGTAATATAACTAATAACATACGGTGAAAATCTGTAAGGACCTAGGCAATTCTATGAAATAAAATAGAAGCATAAGAAGAGCCAAGTCAATAAGCTACAATGAAGGGAGGCATATTGAGGGGTATTTGAGATTGCTAAAGGGACCTCATGTTGGGAGACAAGTGAATTCTGTTTTAGGTTGTTTGTACAATGATTGCCCATAGACCTTGATCTCTCTACACTTGTTATTAGTGGACCTGCTGGTGGTAGTGAGGAAGCCATTATAGTGCACGCAAATGCCTATTTGGAATAAAGATTGTAAAAATTAGTGGATGGGAACCCACAAGTTTGTGGTCAAAACCATGTGCAAGACACCTCACTGCAATTTTTCTCCAGGTTGGGTATATTGACCCAAGATTGGCTCAACATGCATCAAAATTTAGGAAATATTTGATGAATGGGAAATGTTGAAGCCTTTTTTGGACCATTATTTTGACCATGACATGCCCATGAAACCAAGGATAATAGCATAAACAAATTTTAATGATCATAATGCTGTTTATATTTAAAAACTTGGGGTTAAAGAACATTTTAAATATATTTTGAGTACCATATAAATAGATTGCGCATAAGCAATTTATGTTACAGCCACGAAGGAAAGTTTTAGAAATTCACCGAAAGCATGTAATTGGCTTGAATTTTTGAGGATGCATTTGGTGGAAAATGGATAGAGATAGGAGGGTAAGCACATAAAAAATTGAGCCATGATAAGAAGAGGATTCTGATATCATGTCATAGGTCCAAGAAAGAAGAGCAGGCTTCAAATTTTTATTAGAGTTTTAGGAAGTGAAGATTGCATGAGATAAGGATACATTATGACTTGAGAAAAGGTTACTAAATCGCTTCCCACAAATGCGTACTATGAATCGGTGCATTTCGTATCGATTTGCAATATGGTTTGCTTTGATTCTTATAAAACATCAATCGTATATTCCATTGTCAATAAAAATGTGTAGCTCATGTGAAGATAGCACTGTATAGTCCAAGTCCCTTTTGAACTCTATGCAATATAGCACATCATTTCTTGTGGACAAGGATAAAGGAGAGAGTCCAGTGTGAGGAGTTATTGGGAGATAGTTAGAGGTGGGCCAGTTCTGTTATGGATTGGGGGAAGGTGGGAAGGAAAATACAATGATATTTATTAACAACATAACAACATGATAAGTTTACATAAATGCAATTTACATGTAGTTCATGATAATTGACAAAGGTGTTTTAATAAATTAAAAATACATCTTATTTTTGAGAAATAAAATATTTCTGATTGAATTTAGTAAAGGATTAAAATTTTATTAGTCACCAAATTGATTAAAGTTAGTAACTTTTAATTAATTTAATTAAAAATATTTTTCTATTCATACTCTTAATGAATTGGGTTCATCAACATGTAATGAATGGTGAATTATGAACCCAACTTCGAACCAAGTGAATCATTGAATCTGGTAAAATAGATTTGAAAAAATTGCATAAAAAAGTACTTAATGGATATTTATTGACAAAGAAGGTTCAAGGGAATAAATCTAATTATTAGCCATGCAAACTTTTGCTTTACAATGACCAAGGTCATTTTGGAGGTCTAGTTTAATTTGCTGCTGCGTATGCCTATAAAACATGTTATGTCTCCTACTAGACATGTTTGTGATGGAGTTAAAATTGCCCATAAATGTCTTTTAGGTGGACTTATTTGTTTGTCTTATGTTCCAACAATGGGCGTTTTTCTTTTATATCTTAACGTTATGAATATCCCTTTTTTGTGTCAAATTTTGTGATGACATTATTCCACCGGTTGAATGGACTTGACGAATTGGATGGAATTGATCTCTCATTTTTGAATGACTATCAAGGAGGTGAATCTGCATAATTTTTAATCAACATGTTTAATATATTCATCGTTCATGCTTGATGTTTTAAGTTATGTTTCATCATTTTTCTTCCACTAGCAAAATTCACGTCTTTGTATCCTTGAGAATGATTTTTTTGGTTTTATCGTATTGGAACAGCATACTTGGAAATGCTTTTATTTTGATGATATGATTGGTGATTATGGTTTCATTGAGAAGTTTTGTTTCTTGGCCTTCTAAATATCTACCTTGTATGATCTCCATCACTCTGTAACATCGTCTTTTAAATTACCCTCAAATGACTACTTCTAAATGAAATGATTTTCGAAAAATTTGAGACTTCATTCAGAAGATTCAAAGCATGAAACAATGTTGATTGGATGGAGCTTTGTAACACTTATTTGAGAACTACTGAACATTGATTATAAATAAGAGTAAATGTATATGCACTTAAATGGAAGAAATAAAATTCATTAGTTCACTGATCAAGTGAATATGGATTCAAGGCAAATTAAGCTAGTTGTTTCTATGCAGAATTGCTATATCAGCACATGACAATGTAAAATTACCATCCTGTTTCATGTGATATGATAGTTAGCATTAGGACATTGTAATGCACGATACATTGAAGTGCTCTGCATCTGATCCTGCAATTACCTCGTGATACCTTGGTCAAAATTCTTTAGGTCCATAGGTAGTTTGTTGAGATCCACTTCAACTATTTATTTCCTATCATAGCATGAGCAAGCTAAGGATAAATTTAACCCAAATGTCTTAAATAAACTTGTTGGAGTTCCATGAAAGCATAAAGCTACTGAATGAGACCACCACAAGATTGCTTATTATTGTAAAACTGATACGACACTACTAGCAGCATATGGAGAAATCAAAAAGATTTTTACAAACAAGAATAATCTGTGCTGTAACAATGAAGTATACCTTTAACTGCTTGCTGATGGTTGTCCCTTTGAAATTCCTGAATTCCATGATATTATCCTCCTATCTCAAGAAAATCCCTCTCCAACTTTGTGAACTTTGGTCATATTAAGTGGAATACGTTATCTAACTGCTAATCATCCTAAAGCAGTCTTGTCTATGACTTCTGTTCTTATTCAACATACCTTCCTTATCCTCAAAATGAAGAAAAATCATGCCGTCTCTTACCCATTTAAAAAATACAACCTGTGCATCCATTAATAACTAGTTATTGACATTGCTTTTCAGTAATCAATGCATAAGCTTTTCCCTTGCTTTCAACTTTTTTTTTTGTTTAATATTGAAAAAACTTAACATACTATTTCAAGTCCAAAGTAAAATAGATTTCTCAAAACCAGAATATTTTTAATGTGCCAATTTCTGTTCATTGTCAGAAGCCTCTACCCTAATCCATGCACCAAGGTTCAAGGAAATTCAGCCTGGCAATGTCAATCATACCAGGACAAAATACGACTTACTGTACTGTACTAACAGTATGTGTGGACATAAATACATCCACCAGTTGTCTATATGTGAGTGCATGTGTGAGAGAAGATACTTGATGATAGTTTAGGAGAGCTTTATTTATTTTTTTAAATATGTTGTATTGCTTTAAATTGGCGACTATATGTTGTATGAACTTTGAACATTCAAACCACATTCCCTATTTATGCGAACGATGCTGGTGTTTAAGTGAATTGGGCAAGCATTTCGTATTGATTGAAATATGTTGAGCACATCTAATAGTCTGCACAAAAAATTAGTTTTAAAACTAATATCAGTAATCTTGAATTGGATGTTTGTCTTAGGGATTAAAGTTTGCATTCAACATACATAAAGGGAGTAAAAAGCCTCTGCTGCAGCTGACAAAAATTGCAAATGTTGATGGGCAAGAGTAGCTTCAGACATGATTTGATGTTCCATGAAAGCTATGAAGTTAAATGTTTGATAACTGGATATATTTTCAGTTCTGTTCCTTTTATCATCACCTGGAAAGGCTCTAGGTGGTCCACAGGGAGATATCTCAGCACACAAAGTTTATCCATCCAATATGTTGTCTTTGGATACTCCAAAGACAACATATTGGATACTCAGCACAAAGTTTATCCATCCAATATGTTGTCTTTGGATACTCTTATCTTGCCCCTACATGGACCATTTTTCTTGTAATTCCCCATGGCATCAGAAGGACTTAGTGCTTGTTTCTTGGTTCAATCTGTATTTGATCAGATCAAGTTCTCTCCCTTAGTTGGCCCAAATATCTCTTTTTGACCTTAGGCTAGATAGGCATTTCCCAATGCGACTAAGAAATTCTTTATATAACCCTAATATCACTCTCCTCCTGTATAATTCACTCTTTCCAATAAGGAGGTGGCATCCTTTAACACCCCTTTTCATGTTGGTATCCTCCAGAAAATTTTGCCTGCAAGTTAACCCATCTGTTGCTACCTAAATGTTGATGAAATAGGGGTTTGAGCATGTAATACAACCTATGTTCATGTAATGGTTTTAGTATCAGGAAGGTCTCTTCAAGAAAATCAATATTTATGTGTAAAATTCCCAATCAAAAAGGTTTGACTTAAATTACTTAATACATTGTGCACATGCATTTACATTCTAACCTATGTCCATTTAAAACTATTGTTTGATGGTTGAAATTCAGTGAATAATTTTTCTTTTTTCTCACATATTAAATATTCTGAATGAAAGATCTCCGTTGGTATATGGGCTTGCTTTCATTTATAATTCAATTGATTATGTAAACTTACTTTGGATGAGCTTAAATCAGCTTATCTCTGTACATTTCAAGCTTTTGAATGAAATTATTAGGATTTATTTTTAACTTGACTTAATCTTGAAGTTTGAATGAACTTAAATAATAATTTTGATCTAGATGTATATCTATCAGAAGAACAACATATCATCTCAAGAAAATTCTACTTTTCTTTCTCCTGTGTATTTTTCAGTACTGTTTTGTTTCAAATGAGTTGCTTCGATTGGTTTCTTGTTAAAGTGCATTATGGTTTGTGGAAATTCAAGATCATCTAGCATCTACTTAAACAATGAATTCTGACAGGTAGGCCTGCATGAAATTCTTAAAATAAGTATCAAGGTTTCCAGACTATATTTCTTCTTATGGTCTCTATTTTCTCAATGACTTGCCATCATTTATGTTTTGGAGTTCACCTGATGCTTTCTTTCTTCTACGATTGTTCCTAACTTTTCTGCTTGGTTCAACATGTAAGAATGTTGGATGTCAGCTGTATCATCCTCTCTGCTTAAATGTTTGTTTATCGTTTCACTTGTGATGACCATGCAGATTAAGAGAGAGATAAAGATATTGCAGAACCTATGTGGAGGGCCAAACATTGTAAAATTACTTGATATTGTCAGAGATCAGCAATCAAAGACACCCAGTTTAATCTTCGAATATGTCAATAATACAGACTTCAAAGTGCTCTATCCAACTCTAACAGATTATGATATCCGATACTACATTTATGAACTATTAAAGGCAAGTTTATTGTTCCATATAATGAGTTGTTGCTATCGAAGAAATATCAGAAAAATTACATCTTATTGTTTAATTTCTATTAGATCTTTCATGCTGTGTCATTCTTCTCATCTATTTTTTTTTGGACAAACTGTACTACATAATGTTGAGATTGTATAAACTATCAATTTGCCTGTATCATAATAATACAATGATGTAGAGGTTTTCATCTTGTTTATCTATATGTACTCTGTACTGCTGTGACTTTGTATCCAAATGAGCAGAACTTATCTGTTTTTATATTAAAAATGATAATGTTAATGGAGAATGGCCATAAAGTACAGAACATATGGAGGACAGAGTGTTCGATTTATTCCTATTATTGGTAAACCAACATGTTATCATAAATACTATGTAATTCGTGGCATACATGAAGATACTATGTATATGGTAATGCTTGTTATTCATTCAAATGATAGGGTTTTGGGAGGGAGGCAGATGCAAGTTGGAATGGATGTCTAGCATGTGGTATCAATGAAAAATATAAAGCTGTATGATATGGAAGCAGATGCAACTGTCTGGGATTTGGCAGTACTAAGGTGGAAACATGTGGCTAGGGAAATTACACTATTTTCTACAGCTGTGTATATGTACTGTGGAAACTTTTTGATGCCATTGACTAGGAACATTCAAAGAGTCCTTTAATGGTTAGGAGAACCATGGTTGTTAGATGTCCTAATCTGCGCAGAAAATGTCACAACTTTGGCTCTGTGGTGGTCATAACGGTCTTGACTAGCCTATTTGAAACTTTTAGAGATTGGGATGGTCTTGAATATGAGGACCAAAGTACATAATCATTTACACTTTGTTAGGAGAAACTAATTTAAATGGGTTCCTTTCATCATTGTTTGAGTTTTAGAGGCTAGAGAGCATTGCTCTCTGACTTTTTAGATCTGGAATTTTCTGCCTTTGTGGATTTCAATAGGAGTATTCATCACATTAGCTACTGCAATTTTCATTTCCATTTGAATTATGTAGTAAATGATGACCAGTCCAAATTTTTTGGAGCATGTACACTTCATTGGGCTTTTGAAGTCATACAACTTTCTTGTGCAAAGTGCTAGCCAAACTGAAAATCCAGTAAACACTTCCTCAAGCAATTATCATGTTGGTGCCTAGGCTAATTTGAGTCCTTAATAGAGCTGCTTATTGGGTGGGCCAGGCTGGGTTCGGGCCAGGCTCAACTCCATATATAACTAAAATTAGCCAGGCCCGAGCTCGGCCTCGCTCGGGCTTCAAGCTTACTTCACAGGCTCGAGTTTGGTAGCTTCAGATGTCGGGCTAGGCCTCGAGCTTTTTGGATTGCGGCGATGACGAGAGAGGGAGGGGACGACGCGGCGGTGGTGAGAGAGGGAGCGGATGACGCGGCGGCGACGAGAGAGGGAGCGAATGATATGATGATGACGAGAGAGGGAGTGGACGATGTGGCAAGGAGGCACAGTGGGGCAAGGAGTTTAGAGATTTAAGGGTTAGGTTAGGGATGTAATTTTGTAAACTCTAAGGGTATTTAAGGGATATCATATATATAATATTTATTAATTTATAAAATCGGGTTTGGGCTGGGCTCGGGCTGTGTTAATGCAAGTATGAGCCCAGCTCGTTTAAAGGATGGGTTCAAATTTCTTGTTCGGTCTGACCTGCCGGGCTGAAAAATCAGGCCCAGACTCGTCCAAAACTTGCCGGGCTTGGGTGGGCCAGCTGGGCTGCCCGGTTTTTGAGCTAGTCTAGTCCCTAAGCATTGCATTTGAAACTGATTGTAATCAGATCTGTAATTAAAGCTGCTTTGCAGATAAAACTATTCTCCTTGTGGGTTGTGTTGGTTTTGCATTGGAATGAAGTTATTAGAATGGATAGGATTGGATTGGGGCCCCAATGAAATGTGAAGAGTTTGGAGGTTGGAGGAAGATATTCTACTTTAATTGGCTGGAGCACTGAATCTTCCTTTAGACATAATTTCAGATTTGGTTTGGCTGGATATTATTTCCTTGTATTATATGGAAAGGATGACTTATATCTTGACTGCATGAGGTGATATAGAGAACACAACATGTTGTGAATGTGAGGGGCCAAGGGTAAGAATGGGTTAGGGCTGGCTGGGGCCTCTTAAAAGCTTTCTACTTCAGAGGGGAGAGAGGCACGTGGGTAGTAGGGATTGCTACAGGTAGATGTTAAAGGTTGAGTAGCACGCTGCTGGTGGCAAGGCTGGGTCTTCATTGGTGATTTAACTCGGCTGGGTCTTCATCCTAGCACTCCTTCAGGGATTTAAGTAACATCTTATATTCCTTATTTATATATTTGGGCTTGTTAAGGTAGTAGAGAGTTGAAAATGCCAATACTTTTACAAGTTCATCAAACATGCTTTGAACTGATTAGTACTAAATAGAGGTAGAAAATATGCAGTCTTCAGCCGTAGTTTAAATTTAAAATCCTACAAAATTCTACACCTACTACTCAAATATCTTATATTGGAATTGTACCACCACCTCATAAACTTAGAAGCTACAAAATTGTAGAGCTTCTTAAGTCAATAACTGTGGCTCTCAAGGTCTTCTTTGATTTCAATGCTCCCATGCTTTAGAAGACATAGCCAGTCTCATGCAAGCTATGCCATGCGCTAGATAAATTTATCACTTCATGGTATGTCATGCAGTGAATTTGGTGGTGGGGTTGAGCATGAAGACCTGTCATCTTCCCAAGATCTAGTGGAACTCTCCTATCCTATTGTGCTCTATAGTTCTGATGTTGGTTCGGCTGGTTGTAAACTTGTAATTTTCATTGTTAGATCAGTGAAGCCAGTGAGACGAACCCCTACTATTTTGTTTTGGTTAGTTTTGATAGTTTGTCATTCTTGGCTAAAATTGACTGGTAACTTGTCTAGTTGTGATGGCTTTGGCGAGTTTGGCAAAAACTAAACAAAATTAGGGTTAGATGTTTTATTTTACTGTTGACCGTCATATGGTAGTTATTTGTCTTGTTTTTAAGTACCTAGGTCATAAAGCATCACTTTTTGGTTATTTTCTTTTTTCCTTGAGTTAAAAATAGGGATAGATAATAAACATAATCCTTGATGGACCAATGCCTCTAGAAGACCCTTATTATAGTAGTTTATAGAAACTAACATGAAGGGTGGGGGACTCACCTTGTGCGGGAGACTATTTTAATTTTCGTGTGGTGGTTGAGTCTTTTTGTCGAATGGGTGGTGAGCGGTGGAGGATGAGTGACCGAAGAGCGAGATTGGCCAAGAACTCCTCTGGCAGCGAGGATCGACGCTCGAGACTTGCCAAAAGCTCGTCAGACAGCGAGGATCGGCCCTTTCCCAGGAGAGTGGAGTCCAACCCCTTGTGGTCGATGGTGGTTCAAGCCCCCTTGGCAGCCGGTGTGGACCAATCACAGAATTTTGGAGGAGTTCGAGAATCTCCAACGATACTTCTCAGAGGTTCTTGAACTGCCGGCGAAGAGAATGAAAGTGTCCAGGCAGGCATGGGAGTCGACGACAATCATTGTTCGCAGCTTTGACCGGAGAGTTTCGGCTGAGTGGGTTGCCCGGGAACTGAAAATCAAGGGAAAGCTAGATTATGATGTTGAATCCTTCCTGATGGCGGAGGATCATCATGTGTTCCGGTTCAAAAGTGAGGATCGGAACTCGACCTTGGTCAGTGGCGCTGGCTGGTGGCAGGCCAGTTATTGGCAATGGAGCTGTGGGTGCCAGATTTTCTTTCAGGCACAGATATGGTGAAAAAGGCAGTGGTTTGGCTCTGCCTCCCTTGTCTTCCCTAGTATTGAGAGTTGTTTATGGACCTAACGACGGCCTGTGGTCGGCTTTTGGCCCTGGACGGCTTCATAGACCAGCAATGAAAGCTTGGATTCTTTAGGGTTAAGTTGGAGATAAATACTTTTGATCCCCTTAAGCTAGGGGTCCTTATCAGGGGGAGATTGCGGACGTTCTGGCAGGCATTCGTGTATGAAAACTTACCAGCTTTTTGTTACCAATGTGGTAGATTAGGCCACAAAGACGACTGTTGGTTTCCTCTTATGCCAGCGCCGAAGGAGGGGGCGTCAAGGAAGGAGGTCTCGACCTGATGGTGGAAGCTGTTCAGGAGGCCTCGATTTAGGCAGAGGAGCTGGTCGGCGCAGAGCGACGCCTGTTATTCGGCCCTTGGCTAGCCACATCCATGATCTGGCAGCCTAGGGTTTCCAAAATCAGGGTGCATCCGAAGAAGAACACGATTGAGTCCACCTCCGAGTCGGCGTCATGACCGGGTTCCTCTCAGTCAGGTTTGAGTTCTCCACAGAACAAGCTGAGCTCGCCCAGATCACTGCCGGACTCGAACTGGCAAAAGCTGGCCAAGGTAGCTCGTTGGAGATTACTAGCGAAGGATGTTATTGCGGGTGACTCAGTGCAAATCGTCGAAGGGGCGAGTCAACTGAGTACCGGCCTTGAGTCAAGCCCTGAGGCGCAAAGCAACATGGATCGCGCCTTAGGAGAGGGCCTTTTGGGCCAAGACGGAGGGCAGCAGGTCGATGTGGATATGGTGGAGGCGGGCTCCAACTTAGGCCCATTCAAGCGGGCCAAGAGCCCACCATTCCGGCGAAGGAGTTCTAGGCCTATGGAGTCTGGGCTTTCGCATCCTCGGCTCGGCTCTCCTCTCCTCCCACGGGCTCGGGACCCCCACCAGCGAAGAGGGATCGTGATTCTTGTCGGCGAGAGTCCACCCCCCGACCCAAGCAGCTGGCCATGGGGGTGTAGAGGCTTCGGGAGGAGACACGCTTAGCCAGGAGGTTGTCCTGCGGAGAACCACCTCGGCAAGCGATTCTATTTTCGTCGTCAACGACTGATTCCAGGGCGTCAGAGCCCTCCGGTGGAGCTTTGGATGTCGGTCAGGAGGTAGCGATGAGCGGCCGAGTCGGAGAGGCGTAAGGCCATCACATGCCTTGTGTTACGGTCCCTGGTGGGTAGTAAGGGCAGCCGACGACGAGCATGGATGATGGAAAGGGAGTGGTGGTGGTAATGCGCACTCGGGTCGTTGGGGGAGGAATTGGGCTTGGCTAGGGGTGATCATGGCTCAGAGGTCCGCAAGCTGAAGATGGTTGTGTTGGGCTCGAAGATGAGAGAGGAGCCAAGGGAGGATGAGGTGGTAGGTGGGTTGCGAATGGAGGCCTGTGGAGAGACCCTAGGCAAGTCCCCTTCTGTAGGATAAAGGTCTTACCATGGAACCATAGGGGGGTTGGGAAACCCTTCTGCACTGCCATTAGAAGGTTGGTGCATCTGTATGATTTGGAATTGTGTCTTGTTTGAGATGCGTCTCTCGGGCAGGAGTCTTCAGCACGTCAGACGCTCCTTCCCTACTTCATTAGATGTCATGCGGTGGAGTCTCAAAGCTTGTCGGCTGGCATTGTTGTGGTTTGGAGATTAGGCAGTTGTAATTTGGATATCTTCACAAATGTTCTCAACAAGTCATCATGGTGATTTCTGAAGGAAATGGGCCTTCTTGGATTTTGTTTGCTGTTTATGTCAGTATTGACTAATGTCAGTATTGACTACAAGGAGCGTCGGGTGTATGAGGCGTGGTGGCCAACCTGATTTATCAGGGCTTACTCACCGCAGTGGCAGGTGACTCAACTATATTGATGGTCCTTAGGAGAAATGTGGGGGCAAACCTTTCACTAGCAAGATTGAGGTCAGAGAGTTCTAGGACTTCATCGTGACTAATGACCTGGTTGATCTCAGTTTCATTGGGTCGAAATTGACATGGTGTAATAATCGCTTGGGTTGAGCAAGAGTCTGGGAGAGAATTGACAGGGCCTTTGCTACATCTAGGTGGATACAACTCTTTTTGGACTACCATGTGTGCCACCTTTCCTGCATCGCCTTGGACCACTGTCCTATCCTAGTTAGTACTTCCTCCTTTACCCCATATCAGAGCTCTTTTCGTTTCGAGAAGATTTGGCTCTCCTATCCATAGTTTGGAAAATTGCGTGGGAGGCTTGGCACACGGTGCTGTAGGGCGATGCCATATACCAGGTCACTCGTAAACTGGAGTTGAAGAAGTGCCGATTGAGAAAGTGGAATCGGAAGGAGGTGGGCAACATTTTCAGGAGGTTGGAGGAGGCAGAAGCCTCTATTGCCAACCTTCAATCCAAAGAGGAGCAGAGTGGGGGTTTGTCTGAGGAGTTGGTGGAGCTCAGAGCGTAGTTAGTCATGCATCATTCGCTTTTTTGTCAGCAGGTCCTATGACGACAGAAATCTAAGGTGCAGTGGATTGCGTTGGGGGAATCGAAACATCAGATTTTTTCATCAATCAACGATTATCCGAAACTTCAGAGATAGTAGTAGTGAGGTGACAGATGATATACTATCAACAGGAAGCTTTTGCAGCTTTTCAGGTTGAGGTGGATGGCTCAGCTTGGGAGCAGTGGGTTGCTTCTCGGGCCAGCACCGATGGAGAGTGTCAGAGGAGAACATCACCCTTGTCAGCTCGATTACGGCTAGAAAAGTTTAGGATGCTATTTGGTCCTTGGCAGAGGATGGCTCCAGGGCCGGACGATTTTTCCTCCAGTTTTTTTTTTTTAAAAAATATTGGGCCATTCAATAGTTTTTTGTGACGGCCTTGATTCCTAGGGCTTGGAATAGGACCTTTATCATACTGATTCCAAAGAGTCAGGACACTACGGGGTTGGATCATTATAGATCGATCAGCCCATGTACCACCCTTTACAAGGCCACTACGAAGATCTTAGTGTCCAAGCTGAGGGGATTCCTGTCTTGGCTCATTAGCCCTAAGCAGAGGGCCTTTATTGGGGGTCGCAACATCTCCGACAATGTCCTCATTGCCCAGGAGTTCATGTATGATCTCTAGAGAGCCCCATGTCGAAAGAGTTTGATGGGAGTCAAGCTTGACATGGAGAGGGCCTGCGACCGCATGAGTTGGTATTTCTTAATTCACTTAGTAGAGAGCTTCGGTTTTCATGAGGTATAGATTAGATGGATTATGGGTGGTGTTCAGACTCCTTCGCCATCTTGGTGAATGGCACGTCAATGCCCTTCTTCGATTCTAGGTTGGGCTTCGACAAGGTTGTGCACTCTATTCTTTTCTCTTCATTATTTGTGCTGATGCTTTGTCTAGAGCCCTTCGTGCAGGTTTTACGACTTAGGTCCTTGAGGCCTATAGGCCTGCGCCGTCTTTCGTCTTGATTTTGCATCTCCTCTCTGCTAATGATTGCATGCTCTTTGCCCGGGCTACGAGGCGAATTGCATTTGTGTTCTGGAGGATCGTGGAGTATTGTATAGCATCTGGGCAACAGGTCAATTTGGCCAAGTTAGCCATCTGCTTCATTTCAAAGATCAAGCCGCAGCTTAGGTCTATCATTAAGGAAGCCCTGGGTGTGGGCGAGTAGAAGGGAACTTGGAGGTATTTGGGGTTGCTTATCACCGGAAGATGCCATCACAGGTCGGACTGCACTACCATTGAACAGGTATCAAGCAAAGGCTCGAGGGGTGGCAGTCGGATGCACTTTCTATGATGTGTAGAGTGACTCTGGTGCGGTCTATCCTCAGTTCGGTTCTGATCTACCTGTTGTCCAACACCATTGTGCCTAAGGCACCGTTGAGAAACTTGGAGCAGATGTTCAGGAGCTTCATCTGGGGAAGGCGGAAGGGCAGAAGTGGAGTTCACCTGGTGGCTTGGGAGGTTGCTCGTCAGCCTTTTAGCAGTGGTGGGTTGGGCATTCATTCCTTGCTTAGGAGGAGAGAACTTCTTGCTGCTAGACATATATCCAGGTACCTTCTCGAGTTTGAGTTTTTGGAGTACCTTGATGAGGGCCAAATTTGGCATGCACACTACGATTTTCGACTCTCAGGTTGGGCGACACGGCTTGTTCATTTAGTGGGAGATATGTGCTCCGCCCTGTTGGTGCTCTCCAGCATTAGATGGTCTATGGGAGATGACTAGTCGATAGATGTGATGGATGATGGGTGGATGACGGAGCAACCACTGTCTATGGCTTACCATGATCAACCTGGAGAGCGTGGCCGACCTCAAGGTCTGTGACCTATTCATCACAGGCGAGGGAAGGTGGAATGAGACTGCCATCCGGCGAATCGTCGGGGCTCAATTGGCTGAGTGTCTTGGCTCTATCGATTTCCACTTGGGGGGTTGAGGACAAGAGGGTCTGGAGATCGATCGACAGGTCGCAGGTGAGAGCTAGTGTGACCTTTGTGACATGGTTAGAGCGGAGGTTGCTTGGTAGATGGATGGAGGTTGGATATGGAGGCTTTGCATTTACCCTCGTGTTGCCCTATTCATTTGGAAGGTAGCATGGGGTTGCCGACCAGGAGCGTGCTGGCTAGATGACGGTTGAGGCTCAGTCTTGCTTATGATGGATGTCCAGAGGTTGAGGCCTATCACCCATGTTCTGTTTAGATGTTTGTGGGTGGTTTAGGTTTGGAGAGGGGTTGTGGTTGTCTAGAGCTTTTTGTAGTTGACATCCCTAGTTGAAGCCTTCGTTGGCTACCTGAAGGGATCCATGAGGAGCCCTACTACTATTGTTTGGGGTGTCATGTGTGCTTACGTGGCCTACTATATCTGGCTGGATAGAAACGTCCGAGTTCGAAAACAAAAGGCAGCATTCGAGGACCATGGCTGACAGGGCTCTACTTCACGCTGCTGAAATCACCCAACCTCTTTTTTATGCCGCACTTGGGACGACAAGGGATATCTGGGACCTTCATTCAGCTTTTACAGCAACTCGGGTGGTCTTTATCTCCTGGAAGCCTCCTCCCCTCTTAGCTTTCTCAAGTTGAACTTCGATGGCAGTGTGATCAATGGCAGCAGCAGGGGAGGAGCTGGTTTTGTGATCAGGGGTAATGATTCCAGACTTGTTGCGGCTGGGGATCGGTGCATTTATGATACTTATGTTCTTGGAGCGGAGCTGAGAGTTGCATGGGAAGGCCTTACCTATGCAAGGCTCGTTTGGATGCGGATAGCATTCACCTTGAAGGAGATTCAACTATGGTGATCGAGTGAATCTGCGGCCAACATAGGACCGGCGATGGGCATCCACTTTTGTAGGACATCTGCAGGTTGACGAGGGATTGCGACACATTTTGGGCTGCTCATGTCTATTGGGAGGCGACGAGGCTATTGACTTGGTCGCCTTCGTTGCCTAGCGCTCAAATGGGGTCCTTTAGGAGGCCCATGAGGCTGCCTTTCTTCTTCTCCATCAACTTTTTTTTAATAATTTTTTTGGATGTAGTTATGCTAGAATAGTATGATTCACCGTTCTATCAAAAAAAAGAAAACTAACAATAACAACTATATGTATTTAGTTAAATAATCACCTATATATATCCCTAAAAAAATTAATGCATTAGTCAGTCAAAACCTTCGCAATTTCTAAATATAATGGATTGTCAAATATTATATGTGCATCACACATGCGTGATACAAAATATCAGTATATATTATCAATTTTACTTATTTGCAATATTAACTTTATTTTAAAACTATTGAAACTCTAAAAGTGAAAAGCCTACTATCACAAAATTCCCTAAGTTTTATGTAATAACTTTTCTTCAATTGTTGCCAGAACATTTTTATTCTATTTTTTATTTTTTGAACTTTTTTTCTTATTTCTATGACCAAAAGAAACTTGGAATAAATAGCCAAAGCTGAAACTCTACAAGCCTAACCTAAACTGAAACCAAAACCTTTTCAAATATGGCAAAACCAGTTGTAGTGGGAGAGGAGCGTGCAATCTTTTCCTGTTGACTAAATTACCCTAGTGCACTATATTTGTTGCTCTTTCCGTATCTTTTTTTTTGTTCCCCTCCTTTTTCTCTTCATTTTTCCCCTTTTTGTGGATATGGTTCTAATCATCTTTCTTTCTTGTTCTTTCTAAGTAATCATGTAAGACAGCAACTGCTTTTTGTAGTTGTTTCTTTTGGCTAGCTGCTTCTCTCTATGGAATATCATTGTTAGTTTAAATGATAAAGCTTTTCTTGATTTTCTAAATTTCTAAACTTGAAAAGAAAAGATTAATTTGGATGACTAATTTGTTAAGTTTTTGGTATTTTTGGAGCTGCTACCTATCAGTGGGTCGAATGTAAAATTAGATTCCTTATATATGATTGTTTTTAAGTTTTTCTACGTATTCGTGTAGGCACTCGATTACTGTCACTCGCAGGGCATCATGCATCGAGATGTGAAACCTCACAATGTTATGATTGACCATGAGCAGCGCAAACTTCGTCTAATTGACTGGGGCCTTGCAGAATTCTATCATCCAGGGAAAGAGTACAACGTCCGAGTTGCTTCAAGGTCTGTTTTCTTACAATGATATGATTGGCTTTATAATATACATCTTCTGCAAAATATTTCTTCTTTCTTTCTTGTTGGAAAAACTTCTATTTTCTTTTGATTTTCAGTATTACTACATTATGTTTACATAGAAGAGCTTAGCCTACCAGTGATTCAGACCAAATGAGACAGAGTTGAGCAATCCATATTTCTTAATTTTAGTAGATGTATCTCTTGTATCCATTTTTGGATCCAATCTGTCTACAGATAGGCTTCTGCTGTGGCAGCAATTAATTAATCTCCGTCTTAGCATACAAGGACCATGGCTCGCAACGGGTGATTTTCATACTGTCAGAACCGTCGGTGAAAAAATGGTCGATGGTTGGATACACCAAGCAAGCCCCCAAAGCTAATGGTCTCCAACTCCGTCCTAGGCCTCCTTCTAGTCCGA
>JAOXJJ010000359.1:5536523-5570836 GCA_025769935.1 Phoenix roebelenii | reverse complement strand
ATTATTATAATATAGTAATATAATATTGTATACTATAGTATAATAATATAACATAATTTGATATTATATAACATAACTTATTAATGTATTATGATATAATGTAATATAATATTATATTAATAATATAATACAATAATAAAGGTATAAAATATTATCATTATTATCATTATATATTAATAAATATAAAGGGATATTTTTTTGTAATGATAATATTTTATCATGGGTATTGTGGTCTCAAAAAAAATTTATAAATCAAAACAGCTTTTTGACGCATGCTAAAAACGCTTTTCTGAAGCTCCATTTTGGTGCTTCTTCAAGAAGCTGTTTTAGCTTTCTGGCAAAGCTAAAATGATTTTTCGATTTTTTACCAAACATCTCTATTCTATCTAAAAATACTTTTGGAGAGTCAGAAAGTGCTTTTTGGCTCACTAAAAGCTTTACCAAACAGGGCCTTATTCATTAAGGCTGTGTTTCGTATGTATGCAGAAGGGGGAACTAGTCTAACATTTGGGCCTCATTGTTTTATTCCACAGAATCAGGGAAGTTATCCTGCCCAATTACCTTTTTGCCCCTACCCTCTTCAAACAGAAAAAGTGGAAGGAGAGTAATTTCATCGTTGTGATTAAAAGAAAATCAAAAAGCTACCTCCTAATTAATTTTTGCCTTATTTCTCTCCCTAAAAGCACAAAAGTGGGAGGACAATTTCATCCTTGTGATGAAAAATTTAAAAGCTTTACCATGTACTTATCCCTTCATCAGTCCAACCACATGCCCAAAATCCCTTTCATGTGAAGTAAATCCTACCCCTCCAACAGTATCTGAATAAGTTCCACTTATCCCTTCCAAATTATTCCGCAACCAAATGTGGCCAGATAGGATTATACACTGAGTGGAACTTTAGTTGCCCAGCTGAGTGGAACTTTAATGATGCACTTTTAGCACCTTGATCTTATGATGATTATACACTGTTCATGTGTGGTAAAATTGACCAGCATGAATAGTTTATTGAATTATTGCTAATGTTATTCATTTCTGTAGTTTGCTGCAATTAATAAATGTCAGGTGGAAAAGACCAAACATGAATGGATCAATTAGTTCGAAGTTCAAAAAGTCAAGCAGGTAGTTGGTTAATTAAATGAGTATGGCTACTTTTCTTCCCTAATGAATTAAGGCCCACTTTAGTTTGTGTTGCTAAATAAATGATGATAACCTGGGAGTACAGTGATCAATTGCAAGATAGGCCAGAATTAAAAGATGTCTATTCTTTAAAACAGTGTGTAAAATTAAACAATATTTTTAACTGCCTTTTGCTCATTCTTACAACTTATTTACATAAAAAAGTACATTAATATTACTCCTCTCGTGTATTCTTGGTGCTTGCTCCTTAAAATTGAGGAACATAAGATCTGCAAAATACCTAACTGATATAGCTTTGAAATACCATGTTTTCCGAGATAAGCTATTATCTCTTTTGCTTCCGCCTCCGCGTCTCTTCGGCTTCCGCCTCCTCCGTGCAGAGGCTCCCCATCCGGTCCCGGCCGGCCTCTCTTTCTTCCTCTCCCTCTCTGCCCCGCTCTCACTCTCTTTTCCTCTTTTTCCTTCTCCCCCTCTGGCGACGGGTCTCGGTTTCAATGACGGAACCGTCACAGTCCACCGTCTGTATGGCTCGGAATGCCTCGAATTGGACGATTTGGGACATTTCTGCCGACCATGGACAAAACATTCTTTTGCCCATGAAAAAAATCTTATCGACATGTATGTAGGCAATGATTATGCCTCTCTTTTCTTTTTAACTTTTTGTTTGAACAATCTTTTAGGCTACCTCTTATCTTGCATATCACCTTATATTATATCTTTAGCTTAATTCTTGAGATGGTCGTGCATTTACTTTGCTTCTACCTTATAGGTTTTCTAAGGAGAATTATCTGCAATAACTTAATGTGAGGTCTAATATATAGGTAGAGTGGTTTAATAAATTGATGGATTATTGGGTAGGAGCTGGATTAAATAGCACTAAAGGACTTTTGCTCTATGATTGGTTCATTGAGGTGAGCGTTTGAATGGAATGGAGATTCCAACTTTGGCCTCATTCCGATGTTTGGTATGATGATAAAGGATGGAATCACAATTCCTTTGGAATCATGACTCCACTCGAAGGAATGGCTGTTCCAGTTTTACACGAAGGAATGGCCATTCCTATTGAAAGCATGTGTCAATGATATTTTTAGTAATGAACTACTTAACAATTTTATTGTATAAAATAGTAACAAATTATACATTTTCAGTCGATAATTATGATGTATAATAAAAATAAATAATTTAAAATATTATTTTATTAGAAATTGTGAAATATCGAGTAGCATGCACTACAATGCCATATCGACTATTACTTAAAATTTTATTATGTCTTATACTCGCAAATGGGCATTGCGCAATGCATGTTAAAGAGAAAAAAAATATAAATTGTTAAATGTTATTGAATAGAAAAGATAAAATATCTTAGATAAATACTGAACATTTTCTGAAATAAATAACTAATATAAAAATAAAATAATAAAAAAGAAAGCTCTAATAAAATAAAAATATGAATAAGATAGAGTTTAAAATATAAAATATAACTAACCAAGATTAAAATTTTAAAAAAACTTGATTCAGAATAAAATAAAAATTAATTAATAAAATATAAAAAAGAAATAACACTAATCATGTCATGTTATGGAAAATAAAGGTAGAAATTTACATTATTAAATAATATTTGATAGAAAATATAAATTATATATATATATATTAACAATTATATAAAATAATTAAATAAAATAGTAAATAATAAATAATACATACCATAAATATTAAATATAAATTAGAAAATATGAACAAAAATGAAAATAGAAGTACAAAAGATAAATAATTAAGATTAAAATTATAAAAATATTTGATTTAAGACAAAATATAAATAAACTAATGAAACTATTAATAAAAACTTAAAAATAGAAAATAATGTTAATGATATGTTTAAAAATATAAAATTGATTATATTCTAATCCATAACTATTTAAATTAAATATTAGATTTCCATTGCTGTTTGTTTTTCTTGGGTTCCTTCATTTCACATCCTGAATAGGAGTCCTGATTTCGATTCCTTCCATTCGCATTCCATTGCAATTCTTTATCATTTCTGAGAACCAAATGTAGCATTAGATTCCGATTTGGATACATAAGAATTTGAAATAAAAAACTTATTAGGTTCGATATAGAAGTACCTCTACCTATCATGTTGTGAGACCTTAGGTGTTTGCACCCCCCCTTCTCACTAATAGCCTCATGGGCCTTAGGAGCACAATCAGCCCTGTGTCCTAAATAAGCACTACCTTTTTTCTGAGCAATCCATCACCCTATCACCTTGTAACTATCTGGCCTTTGATTGCTTTGACCGTAACCTATATTTTGTAGTGCCTTACACCCACCTTGTCTGCCTTGCTTGGTCACTTTGCAACCCCTCCTAGGCCCATATCCTGTTCTGTCATTATCTTGCTCCACGTTATATACCTTAAAGGGCTGCCTTGCTGCACTTCTCAAACCAGCTCCCTCTTTTACTTTCTACTTGCCTGGCCACTGCATTTACGAATGCTGGTTCACAACTCCTAGGCCTAGATTATTTTACTTGATAATAGACTAGATGAAATTGAAACCCTGAAGTTCTTACCAGGTTCATATTTGAATAAAATTTTTTGGAGTCATTCGTATAAGACCTGACTCAAACTCAATCTTCCGCTGCTTATTGGTGGTAATGAAATGATTAGCCTTGTACAATTATTTGAAAATTTGAAGTAAAAAAATGACGCCTGATATAATTTGATTTGTTAAGTCGGGGCCGTTTCTATTTAGCGATTAAGTTCCATGCTATGATTTTGTGTAACTGCTTGTGCCTGATTGTGCCTATTTCATTTTTTATGGTTATAATATGAGAAATCTCTTTGCTGTATGCAATGCTGTTAAGTTAGCCTCATTAACACGGGCTGTTTGGTTGCAGGAAACTGATTGAAGTGGAAAGCAATTACTTTCTGAAAACTGACTTTTCAAAATGTGATTTTATTGAAAGTAAAAGTGTTACAGTTTGGTATATTTATATGTTTTCAATGGTCTAGTCCTTGACTCTCCATCTGATGCAGTTACTTGCTAGTTTATATTATCAATATCAATAATACCTAAAGTCTCCCTATTAGTCACTCTCTCTTATACAATTCCATCTTTTTGTCTAGAAAGAGAATTTTGAAAAAGCAAGCTTGTTATGTAGATTCTCTCTCGCGCAGGATATGTAGATTCTCTCTCGCGCAGGATATGAATTTGTTGAATAAAATAACAATATTTTATTATTAATTATTAAACAGGATCTGAATTTATTGAATAAAATAACAATATTTTGTTATTAATTATTTTAATATCTAATAGTAAGTAAAATGTTTTTAACAAATAAATAATATAGCGCAACAAATAAATAATAAAATGTATTATAATTAATTATCAGTAATTAAATCTTATTAATATTATTAGTTACCAATAATATTAAATCATTAATACTAATTATGATTGAATAAGATAATATTATTAAGCTAATGTTTTCTCATATTTAAAATGTATAATTTTTAACTGTTTAATAGTCTATATCAATAATAACAACTAATATTCAATATTATTAATTATATTATTTGTAGTACTATTAGTAATATAATGAATAATATTACCAATGATTTTTTTGAGTAATATAATAATATTTTACAATCATTTATCTATTCAATATTTAGATAATAAATAATAATTTTATTAGTTTTTGTGAATTAATCATATTAGTATTATTGACTACTAATAATATTAAATTTATAATATTATTGATTATGGTTAAATAAAATAATAGTATTAAACTAATATTAATTTTGATATTAAAATTATATTATCAAGTATGTAATATTATTTACTATTAATAATAAATATTAATATTTATAATCTCAATGTTGTTCATTGTCTGGATAATTAATAATATTTTTGATATAAATAATAAATTTATTATTATTAAATAATAAATCACATTATTGTTAACTAAATAATGATATTATCATGAATAAAATAATATCATTTTTAATATTGAAATAGTTATTATTTATATTGTTTATCATTTCTATTATTGTTAATAAATGACAATATTAATATTTTAATATTTATTATTAAAATTGTTTCTCAAGATCAAGATCGAGGAAAAAGTAAGGGCAAAGTGAAAGCCCCCTTTGCTCCCAAGATCTCCACTTCCAAGTGACCTCAGGACCTGAGTGCGCTAAAGTCACTTTGCCTTCTTTCTAGTTATTTGGATGAAAATCATTGTCAGGGCCAAAGTGATTTTCATGTTTCATTTTTAGAGCCAAACGCCTGAAAGTGGATCAAAGTGACTCTTGGGAAAGTGACTTTGGTCCACTTTCTACCAATCAAATAGGCCCTAAAGGTCAAACATTTTTGAATTGTTTAATCAGTATCTACACGTGTTCAATAGTCGTTTAGTCTATGTAACTGTTTAAGCACCCATTTAAGTGTTTAAGTGTGCTTTAGTTTGTTTTATTTTTTAAAATATAGAGTTATATAATTCTAAGTTGATATGGAATGCAATCATGCATAATGAATCTTGTGTTTATCTGAAGTCTAGCTCTCTTTTGGCACTCATAATGCCATGCACATTTCACGGTTTTTTAAATTTAACTCTAGGAGCTCTTGTATGATCGGGAGGAATTTGAGCTTCTATTTTTGTTTCTATTTGCAAATATGATTATTTTTAATAACTAAGATGGGTCGAATCCTAGCCAAAGATCAGGGTGAGTGTGAGATGGAATTCAGGTCTCTTGTATCCAAGCAAAAGACTTGACCAGCTCATCCAGTTAGCACCCTCATTTGCAAAAAATAGTTGGAAGGACTGAATTTGAGATATTTGCTTCTGGTTCAATTCATTTTGATGAAGTAATTTTAAATGCATTGAAATTATCCATTTTAATTGGTTTTACTAAGACTTAAAACTCTCACATAGGTTACCAACACTTTGTTCCCTTGTTTCGTTTAGCTTATTTTTAAATGATTTGGATTCATTTTATCCTGATGGATTGCTTTTCCATGTCATTGCAACCATTGGAGTGTCTGCAAGCTTTCTAAAGGTGGCTGCCCATTGGCGTGTCTCCTATTGTCATGATTTGTTGAGGTCTTGGGTTGTGATGCTCTAGTTATCCATGTAATTATGATTTCTTCAGTTGTCTTTGATGTGAAGATATAACAATGAAAAAACCTGCACTTATACTTCAACTATAGTTTTGGATTCTTCAACTATCTTCGAAGAGGGGGCAATCTGTTTTGCTGTGGCAGTTACATTCGTTGGAGATCAGTCAAAGATTTGGATGGGGGAGTTAGATTAACTCAATAAAAGAATATTATTAGTGAGAGATGAAGGGTTTTTATAGTGACTTTATCATTTTATATATGCCGTTCCCAAGCTCAGATGAAAATGGTTGAGGGTTGATGTTAAGTTGACAATCAATTATAACAAGCAAACAATCCGATCTGATATTCCTGACTACTAGAAGATCCCTTGTTTTTGAAAATAGCATCGAGTGTAGCCTAAATAGTTCTCCTAGAAAATGAAGGTTCATAAAGCAGATGACAAATATTTTGGACAAGGTTGGATGATTCTTGTTATGGTTATGGTTACATTTGCATTTTCATTTGCAGTTGATTTTAATACTATTACAGCCTGAGCTGCTTCCATAAATTCAAGCAAGTGTACAGCAAGGATCTCCAAGACCTGTCAATGGTCAATTGACGATGAGTGAACTCTTTTTTGATATACATGCAATAGATTATTCATTAATCGATATCTTTGATTAAATTTACCTAGTGCAGACTAGCCTGAGATAAATCAAAATGCACATGCTATGGAGTATTAGACTAATGTTGTATTTTACCTATCTCCTTTTCTATATCTGCAAGTCTGTAAGGTGCAGAGTTTTTTTGTTCTCTGTTCACCATCATTAAATGCTATTGGACATTCCATTTCCAGATACTTCAAGGGCCCAGAGCTCCTAGTTGATATGCAAGATTATGATTATTCTTTGGATATGTGGAGCCTTGGTTGTATGTTTGCTGGGATGGTAAGTGGCCTGGGTAGTCATCTTAAGAAATATTACCATTTCCCAAAATTAACTTACCCTCCTGCTCAACAGATATTCCGCAAGGAGCCATTCTTTTACGGGCACGATAATTATGATCAATTGGTAAAAATAGCTAAGGTATACTTTTTTTGCCGAAGTGTAAATCAAGTACATTTGCTTTGCCATTTTTACCCTTATTTTTCCTAGTGGTTGTTATATCAATTACACTTGCAAAGAGGACAAACAAATAACATTATTGAAGCATAAAATCTGTGATTGAAAATTTACCTGAATTGTATCTGGTACTGCTGCTTAGAATGAAAATATCTCTCCTTTTAAAGTACAATAAACATGATACTAATTGATGTATTTTTATGTGAACTCACTGCAGGACTAGAAACTGTCATTGCACCATAAAATTTTTGTGCGATCATTAAAATCAAGTGATCTGAAAACTTCTATATGATAAGCCCTGTAAAGAGACACTACCTAATCAAATTTTAGTTTTTGTTCTCTTTTTTTCTCTAGAAATTTGAGGGTGAGCTTTGGCGCAATGATAAGGTTGCTCCATTGTGACATAGAAGTCACGGCTTAAAACATGGAAAACCACTTTTCCATATGTATGGTAGGAGCCTCGTGAAATGGGCCACCTTTTCACTAAGAATTTGGTCATTTATTTCCTTTAAGAGCATATGGCTAGGAGTTGCATGTTTAACTGCCAGATAATATGTGGTCTGTTTCTTAAAGTTTTATCATGTTATCAGGTATCATGCTGACAAGTAATGTTAGTAGGTTTCTCTATATCAGCAATGCTATTAGGTCTTCCGCAGGCATACATTCCTCTGCTGAATTCCCTATTATGACTATATTCTAAAACCTAGTCAATTATTCAATCATTAAATTTCATTAGTCGGTACCTATGATTGTTCTCTTTCATAAAAATCTGATCAAGGTCTTGCTGTCTGCTTTAGGTGCTTGGAACAGATGAGTTGAATGTGTATCTCAACAAATATCGTATAGAGCTCGACCCACACCTTGAGGCACTTGTTGGGAGGTTGTGAAATGCTCATTATGATCAATTCCATTATGTTTTTCAAACTCTTGGCTCTAAAGTTCAGGATGTTGAAATCGTCACAGGCATAGCAGGAAACCATGGTCAAAGTTCATTAATATTGATAATCAGCATCTGGCGGTTCCTGAGGTAACAATATTATTTGCTAATTACTTGAAGTCCTGCCATTATTAAGCTCGATCCTAAAATAACTTTTCTTTTTTTCTTATTTTTTTTAAGGCTGTCGGCTTTGTGGACAAGCTGCTTCGGTATGATCACCAAGAGAGGCCAACTGCAAAAGAAGCTTTGGTAATTTTAACTGTTAATATATATTATCAGCATACATCTTCATTTCTTTTCATGAGAGCTATTTCTTAATTCATCGCTGGTTGTCCTCCAGGCTCATCCGTACTTTATTCCCGTGAGGAATGCAGAGAGCAGCAGGACACAGACTCTATAGCTTGAATTATGCGTGTCATCGATGAATCTCTATGCTCATTTTTGTCTTATAAATCCAATCTGCCCTATTTGTCGTCTTCCGGATCTATTATCCATGGGTCCTGGTGTTGCAGTCGTTAGTCATACATTTGTATTTTAATTACAATGTCCATCCTCACTTTAGAATGCCCATCCTCAGTAATTGGTCATCGTTTGTTTTATTTGATCCGTCATTTTCTCCAACTATTGATTTTGGTGTCTTATCATCATGTCATCTGATAAAGTTAACTCAAATTCAACGTGCCCTTCAAATGTTTTATTTAAGTTCTCTATCTACTACCTGAAGTGGGCTTCTAATGTTCATGATGTTAGGCATGGCTTTTATATGGAAGATCTTCAAGGGGTCCATCCTAGATAGAATTTATCTTTTGATTTAAGCTGTCATCTTCACCAACTGTTAGTTTAAGTGTTACATCGTCATGTCTCTTTCTGGTCAAGTATAATGGAATGATGGAAAAACCCTGGAATCTGGACCCTGTTCTCTTCCGCTGGTCTAATCGTGTTGGTTGCCCTTCTCTATCTTTAAGCATGTAGCTAAATTTTAAACTCGGTCTTACCCTGACTAAAGCTCCTCTCAATTTAACTTCATGCATCACATCAAATTATTGGAGGCCAAGTCTGAAGGGATCTACGACCTGTGTGCTCTCTACCGTTGACGTGACTTTCTATTCTTTGCATTTTACTGTTGTATTTTTCTCTTGGAAACCGAGCAAACTCTTGATTGATATCGATCTATTGATGCTGGCCTCCCATGTTGCAAGCAAAGTTTTCAACTGGATCAAATCTGTATAATTCCGTGCTAAACAAGATCGAAAACTCATCAAAACTCTACCCTTTAAAAGAATGCTCGCGAGCAGGATGCAATTTACTTTGCTCGTATTGGTGGAAGCAGGTAAGATTAGGTGGTGGCCGTATAAACTGTGACCTACGTCTGTGCACTTCAATATCTGTGGATCCCCAGGTCCTTGCCAAGATAGAATGACTGCATACTTCTTAATACAAAGCTCTCGGTTGTAGCGTATTTTTTCGTATATCCCTAGTGCCATTCATGCGGAACTAGTGGAGTTCGCCGCATGGATACTTGCAGTATCTGAGGACACGGGGGTATTAGGGAGTTAAATTCCAACGCACACTTCAGTGGGGAGGGATCTTGCTGCATGCTTGTTTTTACGAGGTTTTTGAGTAGTAGCGCATTTAATATATTATACCTAGAGCTCTCTTTGAATTGTTTCCAAATTTTAGACTCATTCGTAGTTTTTTCTCGGGGAAAATGACTTGCCAATTTATTATTAAGAATATTTTGTGTTCTTGTTCTTTAAAAAAATAGTGAAATACCATATGTGGATTGGTGTTGAAGATAACATTTGCTTGAAACTTTTTTGCTTTGAAATTAATTAATCTTTGTTGTCAAAAATTCCCAAGATTTTGTAACTAAATTTAAGAACGAAAAGGTCTTAATCATTCATATTCTTCTTGAAGCTTCTGAAAATAAAAATAGAAAACAAAAGCGAGACAAAACAAGCTCTTAGTTATTCATGAATTATTTTATTCATGACTAATTAAGGACATATTCGTATCTTAGAAACTAAGAATATCATAACTTCTTACGACGGATGCTCTTTTTTGCCATTGTTTGTTATTCTTACTTCTCCAAACTTATTTTAAATAAAATAGCATATAGATATCTAAGAATATTATGTTTAGTTTTGTTATTTTATTCGTAATTCCTGGTTACAAAACTTTTTTTTTTTGTCAAATTCCAAATCTTTAATCTTTTTACCTCTCCCCGAATCCTGGGCACGGTGCTATGGTAGATGGTAAATGAAAGAGGGGGGCAAAAAAAAAAAAAAAAAAAAAAGGACTTTTGGTACAGAAAAGAAATGACATTTATTGGAAGAAAAGATAAGAGGGGGAGCATGCAGTAGTAATCCGATCTTTCCCGGGGACTGGAAACCACTGATGGGGACGGAAGAACCCGGGAGAGAGCCCCCAAGTGTCCGGTGGGGCTCACCACCGGTCACTGTACCCAAGAGGCAAAGAAAGGGACGTCTATGATTGCACGATGCCCACTCCGGGCCCAGCGGTCTGCAACTCCAAGCGAGACAATTCGGTATCCCCCCAAGTCCTCAAGCCCAACGTAACATCTGGCATCCAACTGGTCCCCCTGCGAAAAGATACATCTAAAGTTACCTCAGGCCAAAACAAAACCCATGCATGCATGCTCCAATGACTTCATCTATGCCATGATGCAGTGGTCATGGCATGGCATGGCATGATGGGGGTTGGCATGCATAAATTTTGTTCTTTACCCCGAGCCAGCGAAGTCCTTGGGTGCAGTACAACTTGTCCTCTAGCGCACATCTGGGGCCGGCTGGAAGACATTTCAGACGAGGAGTACATGTCCTTTTCTGGAAGAAGGTCTTCCCGGAATGGGAATGGTGCCCACTTCGGAAAGAACCGGCATGGGGGAGGATAGCTGGCTCATCCCTGCTCTCACTTGGTTTCAAAAGGTGAGGTCATTTTCGGAAAGATAGCCTGCTTTATTTTCCCTTCAAATGGACCGGCATGGGGTGTGGCAACTAGAGAGAGTCCTCTGGAGCTTTTACTTGTTTGTGGAAGGCTGCTCACCGACGCTCTCTGTTCCAGCTTGTGGAAAATGTGATCGTTTACTTGGATTGGAATTAGGCATTATTGCATTAAATTTCAGACCGAGATAGAAGTGCAATTCGGACGACTCTGAGGTTGGTTGGAAACGAGCTGAGTAGCCTGGTTGAAGTGTCGGGTGCTGTTCTCTTCCGCTGGATGGCCTGCAAGAAATTTGTTTGTCAGAGAATTTTCGGCGGAGGATCCTCTGATGCCTAAGTTAGAATAACAGGCCAACAATATGAAGGAAGAGAGTTTCAGCAGAGAGCCGCTCTATGAGTAAGATTGCATATATATTGCATATCTGAGGTCCCTCGGATTACTCCCTTATATAGGAAAGTCACTTAATCATTATCTGAGCCGACATGGCGTGCAATGATGATCAGATAGTAGCCGATGGTATGACCGCGACGTGAGTGCCAGTCCATGTGGGCGGTAGAGTACGCTAGAAGGTCGCAGGATGTGATGCCGTCGCGACTCCGGACTATTAGGGTTGTCGATTATTGAGACTATTAACCCTTGTCGACTTGTGCCAATTATTCTGCCTGAAAGATGACTCCTCGGTCGATTGGCTCTTTGGTTGGGGCCGAGGAGTTCACGCTAGATGGTCGGCGGTGGCCAAGGTAGTTCTTTTCGGCTTACATCCGAGGTAAAGGGAGAGATATGGTCTGAGATTTAGGTACTCAATGTTTTTCTCCTAACTTGCCCCCCACTTTCGAGGCCGATCTGCACTTTGGATCGGGCGATAGAATTCGAGAGGTTACCTCGATCGAGGGCAACACCTTTGTTAGAGGCGTTGAGTGCACCGTTTAGTCTTTCTAAAGCGTCGCCGAGTCTGTGCTATCCTGAGACATCATTATTAAAGGACAACTCCAAGGCACCATTAATGCGGCGATTCGAAGAATCGCCCATGCCATTCTCTTGATTGACGCATGGCGTGATTTGCTTTAGTAGGCAAATCGACACATTGATCAGGGACGTCTACACCACTATATAAGGATGTCTCCATCATTCAAATTTCACTTCTTGCTCTATCTTCCTTCTCTACCCGAGTGCTTAAAATGTTCAGGCCCCCGAGTGGTGCTCTAACGAAATCTTTTGTTTCGGGCTCTAGCATCTCTCGTCTTTGGCTTCAACGTCCTTTGTGTTTCTCAATTTTTGGTAGGCTTTTGCTCCTTGGCTGCTTGGCTCTTTTCTCGTCTTTTTCCTCGCTACTTTGTCTCTTTTTTCTTTATCTTCATCTACCGCATTATGAACGACCGTGAGGTTAGCGCCCTAGAGGGGTGTTGGTAGTCGGACCATTCTTTCCAGGCTTGGTAGCCATCACCTTCAGCTGAGTCTAGAGCCCAATTGGTTATCTTAGTTCCTTGGGGGAGTCTTTCGTCAGCAGATTCGCGGCGGGAGGCCATAGCTTCCTTGGCATTGACATACTTGTCGGCTTGTGCCAACATTTCAAAAAAGTCAACATAGAAGGACTTTTCTAGGGGGGAGAGGAAGCTTGATGGCCACGGGTTGCTTTTATTGCATACATTGTGACCGATTGATCTAGGATGCAAACCTTCGGCTTTGCTATGTTGAAGCGGCTGACATATTCTTTGGAAAATTCTCTCTCTCTACTTGATGCCGAGAAACTTGTCCGAGCTGCGACGTCGTCTTTGGCCAGAGATAAAGTGCGCCACGAAGAGGCGAGTGAGCTGCTCGAAGGAGTGGATAAACTCTTACTGAAGTCTAAAGAACTAGAACCTAGCCGCGGTGCGAAGGGCTGTAGAGAACACCTTACAAAGCATGGCATCGATGGCCCCGTACAGCATCATGAGAGCTTTGAGGCATCTTGAACCAATGTGAGATCAGTTCCTCCATTATCTATCGAAAGAACGAGGCTTCGACGAGAGTTGTTGCTTGCCATCAGAGCCCACCCTTTGAGGGCCTGAATCTAGCGGTCCATTTTCTAGATCCTCTTATTGAGGTTGACACTTCATTGAGACAGGGGCTCCATGGGACAAACAAGTAAGAGGCTTTGGATAGAGTCCTTATTCCCAGCGGAGTCGCTCCGTCGGGCGTGTCGACTCTAATGCGACCGCTCGAGTTCTTGGTCCTAAGAGTGACAATTGTCTTGGGGCACGTGGTGTGCCAGTGACTGAGAATGGGAGCTATGCTGGCTGGGTTCCTGTTGGAGTGGTCACGACTGTGCCATTGTCTGCTGCAGGTTTTGGACTGCCATGGTCAACGTCTGCACCTATTAAGTAAGCAGGTTGAACTGCTTATTATCTATAGGAGCGGCGGGCTACTCCGATGGAGTGGGTTTGGGAATCTACAATGATCCTTGGGATGTCGGGGCGTGATATTGTGAAGCACTTGATGCACTACCGGTTGGTGTTGATGTAGCTGGGGGATGGGTCTTTACTCTAGCATTGCCGTTTATCGAGTTAACCACTTGACTTCCATCGCCCGGATGAGAGTGTAGCCTCAGAAGTGGGGGGCAAGTGTGGGAGAAATATTGGGTACCTTGACCTCAGACCAGATCTACCCCTTTATCTTGAATGTAAACTGAAGAAAACTACCTCGGCCACAGCCAAGCAGCCGACCATCCAACATGAACTCCTTTGCTAAAACTCTCTCCTTTCCATATTGTTATCCCGTTGTTCTAACTAAGGCATCGAAGGGTCTTCCACTGAAAACTTTTCAACAAGCGGACTTCTTGCAAGTCATCCAACAGATGAGGCTAGCACCCGACACCTCAACCAGCCTACTTAGCTTGTCTCCAACCGGTCTCAAGATAATCCGAGCTGCACTCCTACCTCGGCCTAAATTCCACGGCAACAAGCATCAATAGACTTGTCATAAGATCAATATTTAATGAAGTAGGAAAAAAAGGTTTGTTGGTTGCATCTTTAAGGGTTGCAGTGCCTAACCCTTTAATCTATTTAACTTATTTCAACACATTATAAATCAAGCTAGATAATCTGCTCAATAAAATGGTTAGGTTCGGATTGAATATTTGATCTGTTTAATAAATAGATCGAGTTTGGGTTGACAAATTTTTGATCCATCATGTACATTCGACCAAATCTGTATCTTGTATCTTGTACGATCCGACTTGATTATGACCCTATTGTTGGCAGTAAGGATTATGCAACCAATTCCACGTGACTACAATAAGGCTAGATGATTATTGTTATAATTTTATATATTAGTGATTGTAAAACTGATTTTAGCTCGGCTCAGTTGGTGGGGACTGTAGTTGGATGTCGCGTATCGGTGATACCGTTGAAATGATGGAAACTTTGATCGAATTTTTGAGACATTGGGAGCACCAAAAGCTAATAATTATATACGTTTAAGATGGACGCAATGTGATTTTGAAATACAAGAGGAAATTTAAAACAAAGTATGCATGATAAATCAAGGCAAATGGTGTGAAATCGCTTGATCATATTAAAATTGTAGAAGAAACGATCAAGTCAGAATAGAATAAAATCTACAAATTAGCCTAACTTTGTCGGATTAAGTGCGCAATTCTTGCCCGTGACTATGACTCATATAGCAAAAGATGGACAATGACATGAATTATTAATCATTATATGTCGTTGATCTAGAGCCAGAGCGTGCATTAGCGTAATGTATGTTATGATGATTAACTCTTTGTATCTGTAGTAGTTGGAGCATCCAATACACAAAGATGCGATATGCTCTAAATTTATTTAGTGCTTTCTCATCAATATTCATCACTTCATATACATTCGACATCGATTTCTGTTCCTCAAATTTAAACATATATCCTTATCAACGAGTTGAGCTATTGATGGGGACAATTTCATTATTGATTTCTTGGTACAAATTGAAAGGTAGGGGACGTATATTGTGGAAAGTGGTTTTATTACCAATATATCATTCAAAATTAAAACATCATAAAAGCCTGCACCAATACACCATCCAAAGGAAAAATTAAATAGCTGCACTTAGAGGGGCAATCGCATTAACTAGTTGTACATAACATAACTGGGAGATCATAAAACGCCATAACCTAAAAAGAATCATCACTAGAATCCAAGAAAAGGAAAGAAAAGAGGAACAGGTAACCTACCATAAAATACCCAGCCAAAGAAGAAACCAAGAACCATCTCTAGGATCCAAAAAATTATCCCCAATATATCGCACAAACCCATATTAGAAATCAAGAACCATCACAAGGACTCAGAGAATAATCAAGAAAACAGGATATTTGAGAAAATTACCATATAACTGCAAGACCAAACTAGAAATTAAGAACAATCACGGGATTTCGACGCAGACGCAAGAAAATAGGGAACTGAGGATGGCTTGCTCACTTTTTCTTCAATGAGGGCAGCTTCCGCACCTCCTCCTCTCTCGTCTTCAGTGGTGCTAATATAGGGAAGCAAAGAAGAACAAGGCCGATGACACGCTCGTCGCAGCGCAAGAGCAGAAAATTTGGGCAATTTAAAAACCAAATGGAGACGGAAGAACAGAAGAAGGCCACTCGTGTTTATCGGAAGGCAAACAGTACTGCTGATTGGGTTGTTTCTTTCGCTGCGCAATATTTAGGAGAGTTCTTTTGAGAGAGTCTAGACTCTATTTCTTCCTCTCTCAGTCGTCTTCTTCTTTTTGAATCTTATGGGCGTGCTCATGCGCATATGCGAGAGCAACCCAATGCATTTGAGGGTCAAAAGCAAACTTTTAAGATGGGTCTTTTTTCTTTTTATTTTGTCTTTGAGGCATTTTCTGTAATCGGCCGACCTAAGGCAAATTTACTAAGGAGGTCCTTTTTTTTTTCTAATTTGTGTTTGAGGCCTTTCCTGCGGTGGGCCTTCTTTGGGCTGAGGCCTTAGGCGACCGCCTCAGTCACCTAAAGGTTGGGCCGACCCCTATACGTATGGCGTAAGGTACTGTTGTTAACAAATAAAGAAAGTAGTTTTATTAATGCAATTAAGTTTATTTTAACAAATAAGTAGCTGTTAGAATGTCAAAAGCAACCAATCCTCACTTCCTTTTGCAACTCGACAGAAATCCATTAAAACCTTTCCTTCGTGGATCCCTTTTTCTTGTGCAATCTTTTAAAGCAAAATAAGATCTCATTGTCGGTCCGGCATATTGGTAATTTCACATTATTATCTGCGCCCTTGAAGAAAGCCGCCGGGCAAAAAAGTTGGGGGCTCGAAAGTTGCTTCCACATATATTTACCTCAGTAGTGGATCTTCTTATTCTACTTTCATCCAACTTGATCTTTTTATCATTATTATTATTATTTATATAGAAATTTCTAGCTTAGTTAGCTTTAGTTCATAAGCAAGCACTAGATTCTTAGCGAACCCAAGTTGACTTCACCTCTTAAATAACCATTTTTTAGAGAAGATTATTACAGCTCAGAATTAATTAGTTCAGTTTGGAAGTAACATATCTTATTACACCACTGATGTCGTGCCAAGTGATCAAGTGCTGTCTCCAATTGCAATTTTCTCATAAACTGCAATTTTCTGAGAATTCATTAATTGCATCTGAAGTAACAGAGACCAAAGATATTTACCAATAGCTCGCGGTTGATGGGGAGCAAAGTGTTCTTTCCTGATCGGCACAAAACAAAAAATAAAAAAATGAAAGTAAAAGAAACTCTCTTCCGGCAGATAGGACTTGCATGCCTGAAGGTACCATGAACGCAGTACGAGACAAGAAAAAAGAAAGGCAGACAAGAAGGTGAGAAGGGACATGGTGGAAGCCATCGTGGCCCCGGCCGGGGCTTTCGCACGAGAGATCTCCGGGATTATTCGGTTGGAAGCGCCCATGGAAGGGGACCACTTCCCTTTGTGGGTGCCCCACCCCGAAAGAGTCCAAAACAAGATCGAGACTCGAGACCTCCTCCTTCCACGCTCCCAAAATGGACGTATCCTCGCGTTACTCTCTCTCTCTCTCTATCTCTCCAATTTTTTTTTGGAGTTCTGAATTATCCTGACCTGTTTTATCTAATTTCATTTTTTTCATTTCCTGATGTTTATTTTTTTAAAAAACAAAGACACGATCTTCGCAGCGCACCGAAAAAGACTGACTCCTACCAGGCCACGTGCATATATCAAGAGACGAACAGTGCTGCAGACTGGATTGCTTCCTTCACGGTCCATCACTCGAAATTTTTTTTTCTGACTAGACCACGGAGTTGTGCCTATGCCTTTGCGCAGTATTTTGTTTTTTGATTTTGTTGACTGTTTTCACACTCGTCAAGTATGAATCGCCGATGTGCCAAAAAAAAAAAAGAAGAAGAGAGTATTGCCGCTCGATCGAGGTTGGAGGATGGGTTAGCTTGCACTAAGGTCCGTAAAAATCGAACTAAATGAGATGATTGAGGTATACTTGCCGGAAAGTTTCCAACGGAGGACCATTCGATGTCTAAGTTAGAATGGTGAGACAACAGTATGCAAAGGAGGAATCTTTACAGAGTAGAGGTTTTTGAATTAGCTAACCTTAGGACCCCAAATTACCCCTTTATATAGGGCAGTCAACTGATCCGTTATTTGATTTGGCGCGATGTGCCTTTAATTCCTAGGTAACAATCAGCTGCATATTTACAACGTGGAAAAAATTTTGTGCGAGCAATGTGCGGTAGTAATTACACTGATCGTGTGTTGACAATAACATTGCCATAACTACCGGTCTTTATTAACATGTGCAGAGTGGCTCCTCGGCTTTTATTGAAGTTGTTGACCTTGTCTAATACCGAGGTCAAGAAGGTCGGTCTAATCTGAAGTCGAGATGTCCAACATTTTCTCTATCCGATAGAGCTATGGATGCTCTTGAGAAATATCTTCATTACATCAGCTTCTCCTTCAGGATTGAACTGAACTTGGGAGATCCAATTCTAAATCACGAATTGTCCATTTCGTTTTGTAGCTTATACTATTTTTATTTGTACGTAGATGAGAATTGAAATTAAATTTCTAGTTTCAGCTGCAGAGACTTCGGCGCCGATTCTGTCGATGTTCTGCTATTCACATCTTAAGCATCTTTGTTATGTTAAATGAAGTGTCAACATCTACGTTGATCTATAATAACCTACATTTTTAAGAGTAGATTACTCAAAATCCTATTTCATAATGCTCACTACTTCAGATTTGTCTTTAAACTTTATTAAATAAATGGTAGTAGCTGATGCGGTGATAGAAAAGGATTAAATGCAATATCTAGTTTGGTTGGTGATAGGGGTGGAGGTTAAAAAGAATAATAAATTTGAAAAGATAGTTGATGCCTAAAATAGTATATTAACTTACTTAAATGATCAAGAGTAATAAAACATTTCATTAGTGATTAGTAGGTTGGATTATCTTAACAGGTGCGTTAGTACCAACCAATTGGAGTGAAAGAGCATTAGGTCTCTTATCCAAGAAGAAAGAGCATCAGGTTTCGGCGTCGTACATTTGCAATTGACGACAATCCAATAGTCGCATCTATTACACCCTATGAGTTATAATAGTTTCTGAAAGCTTTTTAAATTTTTCTTATAAGAAATTGAAAGCATGATTTCTTTTTTGAGAATTGGTGCTAAAATATTAGATACCTGCAATGATTGACCTTCAAGAAATCCCTCAGAATAATGTGTGGCATAGATATCTCTACGTAGGATGGCAACAACTTGTATGTGGTTGCCACTTTCAAGAATGCACGATGCCTAGCAATCTAGCAGTTCTTGTGCAAAATAATTGCAGCCTGGAAATCATAAACATTACAAAGTTGTACGCATGACTCATATGGTGTTGGTTGGATGATATTTAGCTTTTGGGCATGCATGGGTTGTTTGTAAGTTGTCATTACCTAAAGAAGTTTACATAAATTAAGCTTACGCGATCCAAATTGTTAACCACTCTAGCAATATATCATGTGTAATATAAATATAAGCATGACTCAAGTGACAATCATTGGGTTTATATTATCGTGCATCCACAAGAGGGGGTACTTGCCGGTCACCATGACCTAAATTTTTTTTCTAAATTAAGTCATTGCTTATACTTTGTGATGGGAGAAATATTGGATACCTCAACCTTAGATGGACCGATCTTAACAACCTTGGCCCCGATTGAGGAGAGCAACTTCGATTCCGACAGAGGAGCCAATCAAAGTGATGGGAGAAATATTGGACACCTCAATTTCAGACGAACTGACCTCGACAACCTCAGCCTCAAATGAGAAAAGCAACTTCGGTCCTGATGGAGGAGACAACTAACCGAAGTAAGCAACTTCGCCTCCGACCAAGGAGCCTATTCGATATGTATCGATAAGGATTGGCAATCTTAACTGGCCTTAGCAGCTTGTAGTCGTGGCAACACCGCAGTCTACACCCAACTGATGCTACACATCGCTCATGCGGACTGACTCCACATCGCCACCGTAATACTGCAGCTAAGCGCAAGTAACGACAAATCCGACTGCCCTATATAAAGGGGCGATACCACAATCTACACCCAACTAGTGTTGCACATGGCCCACGCGGACTGACTCTATGCCGCGACCGTAATACCGCAACTAAGCGCAAGTAACGATAAATCTAACTCCCCTATATAAAGGGGCAACCCGGGGGACGTCAGCTATGCATGCCATATTACTCATAGAGAATAAAACTCCACTAAATTCTATTTTTTCTATACTATTGCCTCTCTATTCTGACTTAGGCATCGAAGAGTCCTCCGCCGAAATTTTTTTGGCAAACTGACTTCTTGTAGGCCACCTATGAAGGAGACCGGCATCCGACGCTTCAACCAGCCTGCTCAGGTCGACTCCAGCCGACCCTAGGGTCGTCCGAGCTATGCTCTGACCTCGGTCCGGATCCTGCGGCAACATATTGGTGCTAGAAGGTGGGCCCTGCCCTACCTACATCGACACCTAATGAAGGGAGAGGCAACCAGCATGATGTCATGAGGAACCTACGGTGCATCACACGCCTCATAATGCTATGCTCCGACCTTCCGAGGCTCGTTGTAGAGCCCAGAACCCATTCCACTGGAGCAACTCACTGCGCTTGTGAACAATGAGTAGTTCAATCTGCTTATTCAACGGGTGCAGGCACTGACCGCAGTGGTCCAGGGCTTGTAGTAAGCAGCGGCACGACCAAAGCCGGTCCATCTAGAATCCGACTAGCCCAACCATCACTCTAGTCATCAGTGCACCGCATGCGTTTGGTCAGCCATCGCTCTCAACACCAAGATTCAGAGCGGTTTTCCCATAGCCGACGTTTTTGGCGGAGCAATCCCTATTGGGATGGGAAACAACGTACTCTAGGCCCCCTTCCAGTAGGGACTCCATTAGAGCCTCTTGCCTGTTTGCCTCATGGAGCCCCCCTCCCCAGTAGGATGCCGATCTCGATAAGAGAATCGAGAAAATGGGTCGGCAAATCCAATTTCTCAAAGGACAAGCTTTGAAAGCGAATAACGACCTCGACTTATCCTCGAAACCTCCATTCACTAGGCAGTTCATGAAGGAACCGATCCCACCTCGATTTAAGATTCCTCAAGTAGAGCCGTATAATGACACTTTGCCTCTGGATCACCTTGAGAGTTTCAAGGCTCTCATGATATAGCACAAAGCCACTGGAGCCGTGCTTTGTAAGGCCTTCCTTGCAACCCTTCACAAGGCAGCTTGGTTCTAGATCTTAGAGCTTTGGCCCGAGTCTACCCATTCCTTTGAGTAGCTCACTCGTCTTTTTGTGGCACACTTCGTCTCCAGTAGAAGCCAGCGTCGTGGCTCGAACGCGCTGCTCGACGTCAAACAGAAAGAGATATAGTCCCTCAGGGACTATATTAGCCGCTTCAATGCAGTGATGCTGGGGGTTCATGATTTGGATCTGTCGGTCACGATATCAGCGATGAAGAGCGACTTACGGCTGTCGTGTTTTCTCTTCTCCTTGGAGAAGCGATTCTCCACCAACTTCGATGAGATGATGGCATGAGCAAACAAGTATACCAATACAGAGGAGGCCATGGCCTCTCATTGCCAGTTTGCTAGTGGAATACCTCTCTGAGGAGGCAAGAGGGGGCGTAAGGGGCAAAGAGAGCCGAAGGATGTCCCACCTCAGCGGAAGAGGGGCCCACGATGACCTAGGAGCACTTCTCGAAATTTCAAGAGGTATACCATTCTCACTACCCTGAGGATCCAGATCCTCATGGTGATCAAAGGTCAAGGCTACCTGCACCCTCCACGTTAGACAAAAAGCCCGGTGACTAAGAGAGTCAGAAGAGGTACTATCGTTTCCACCGGGACCGCATCCATGACACCGAAGAGTACATCTAGCTCAAGGATAAAATCGAGGAACTCATTCAATGTAGGTGGCTGACTAGTGCATGCGTGCTTGGTAAGACTGAGGAGCATCTGCTTCGACCTCCGATCCACTTTCCCAAGAGCCAATTGACAATCGTCCGACTGTAGGAGTCATCAACACCATCGTTAGCAGTCCCACCGAGGTCCCAAGCATCTCAGGCGCATGAGCTTTGGTTGAGGAAGAACGAAGCATCCTGATCATGAGAGCTTGGAAAGTTTAGCCCGAAATAAGAGGACTCATATCGAGTAACTGAAGCAGTGCGACCAGGGATATATAGTCTAGAGCACCTCGACGACGCTCCGATCCTACGGATGTGAACTTCGACAATCTCTGCGTCTATTATCAGTATGGCTCATTGTGTCTGAACTTATTTTTAATAAAAAATCTCTTGTTGTGTTTGTGTTTCAGATTAGACGACTATGACAACTATATTTAACTTGGGGCACCCTAGGGATGTGTGGGCCCTAATAAGGAAGACACCCAAGGGACGCCTGGGGCTTCCCTAAATCGAGCTCGCTTGAGATTCCTTTGGGAGTGAAACTCTAAAGATGAAAGGAGACACCCCGTGGACTGACCTGGGACCTCCTCAACCCGAGCCCTCTCGAATGCCTCTAGGACCGTAGTCCAGAGATGAAAGGAGACACTCTAGGAACCAACCTAGGACCTCCTCAACCCGAGCGCTCTTGGATGTCTTTGGGACCATAGTTCAGAGATGAAAGTAGACACCTCGGCTCGACATGGGACCTCTTCAAGATCGAGCCCACTCGAAATTTCTTTGAGTACATAGATCAGAGATGCCTCTGAGACTGCAATCTAGAGATAAAAGAAGATACCCCGGGCCGACCTGAGACCTTTACAAGACAAAGCCCGCTCGAAATTCCTCTGAGATCATAGTCTAGAGATGAAAGGAGACACCCCGGGGACTGACTTAGAGACCTCCTCAACCCGAGCCATCTCGAATGCCTCTAGGACCATTGTCTAGAAATGAAAGAAGACACCCTGGGGACCGACCTGGGACCTCCTTAACTCAAGCCCTCTCGGATGCCTTCAGGACCGTAGTCCAGAGATGAAAGAAGATACCCCGGGCCGACTTGAGATCGCCTCAAAATTAAAAGAATACACCCTGGGCCGACCTGGGACCTCAAGACCGAGCCTACTTGGAATTCTATAGGTTTATAGACCAGAGATGCCTCTGAGACCATAGTCCAAAGATGAAAGGAGACACCCCGAGGACCGACCTTGGACATGGGACCATAGTCTTGATAACCTCGACCCCGATTGAGGAGAGTAACTTTGGTCCCGATTGAGGTACCAACCGAACAAAGTGAGCAATTTCGCCTCTAGTCGAGGAGCCTATTCGAGATGTGTCGACAAGACCGACGGCCCTAAAAGCCCGTAGTCATGGTGACACCACAGTCTGTGCCTGATTGGTGCTGCACACAGCCCACGTGCGGCCGTACTATTGGCTGATACCTGGCCATCAGTGCATGCTGCGTTAACCCAAATGACAACAAATTTGATTTTTCTATATAAAGGAGCAGTCCATGGGACCTCAGATATGCATGCTATATTACTCACAAAGAACAAAACTCTGTTGAACTCTCTTTCTTTCATATTGTTGCTTCTTTATTCTGACTTAGGTATAGGAGGGTCCCCTGCGAGAAACTTTCTCGCAAGCAGACATCTTGCAGACCATCAACGGAGGAGACCGTCATCTAACACCTCAACTAGCCTACTCAGCTCGGCTCTAGCCGATCCTAAGGTCGTCCAAGCTGTGCTCCGACCTCGATCCAGATCCTGTGACAACAGTTTGATCTTTCGACATAATACCAATGTTATAGAATCACGGGGCAAATCCATCATTAACCACTTTATTTTTTAAAACTTATTTTCTTTAAATAGCATAAATTTTATATTATATTTTTCTCTACTTATTTATCTATTTTTATAAAGAGATTCATAGGCAATAGCTACCCAAAAAAGTGTAGGACTTGTAACCTTCCAAAATTTTATGAAGATAGAATTTGGATCCAAGATTTAATAATTAACGAGAGTTTTTTACAAATTTGATAAGCTAGAACTTGCGAGGTTTACATTTTTACCACCATCTGACGACCTAAATTTTTTGTTTTAATTGGAAACGGGCAACATAAGAAAGAAAGTGCTATAAGGCCCACATATTCGACCAAAATAGGATTAGCGCTTGATACTACACCTCGTTTGAGCTGCACCAACCCTAATGTCTCACCAACTCATGACTCTCCCCACGTGCCAAGCCAAGTTTACCCACCAATGCTTTGGTAACATGTTTTGGCCTATGGCATACTTCCTCAAAAGAAGAAATTATATCATGTACTTCATGCACCACGTTGTTGTGCACCATCCCAATCACCTCAGCTCGTTTTTGTGGGCTCCATTCATAACGTGCTCGTCTTTGTGGTAGGTCCATATAAACAAACTAAGATGATTAGTATGGCGCACGGGCACGTTGATGCCTATATAATTTCTCCATATCTAAAGGCTATGTATCTCAAACGAAAGACTGACATGATCATACGGATCGAAGTCGTTCCAAATCGCGTCAGAATTAACCCTAATGAGCAGCGTGTTGCTCAGTGCACCGTAACTGTACCTTCACAAATGCAAGCGTCATCAGTTCACAAAAAAACTCCAATTCTTTTCATACGTAACCATGGAAACTAGCAGTTGGAGTCAAGTTGAAATGGAGACCGTCCAAGGAAGGTGGGACCTCAGGTTTCACCTTTCTTGGGTTTTATCGTACCTTGCTGCTACCATGATGTCGACTCCTCCCGACTGATTGCTGGAAAGTTATTATTTGGTGACCCACTATGATTAAAAAAACATAGGAACGGAAAGAAGGATAGATAAAGACGAAACTGAGAATTCTAGCGGAAGGCCTTTGCCGCAAGCGTCGTCGTCATCTTGGTGTTGGGGGGGAGGGAATTTCTACAGATGAAGGAAAGGGTAGATCACTTTCGGTACAAAATTTTATAACAGATTGACTTAACGTCTTGTTGAATGTTTGGAAGTTTTGTCCAGAAGGAACACTAACTATGGAGATATATTTAACGGCAATTGAAATTATTAATTATTCTGCCTATCTCTCATAGTCGTCAAGCTGCTTACATATGAGCATATTATTGATGGAGATATGCAACTGCATTATTATTATTATTATTTTGAAGGTTGTCAATCTATTCCACTTTGTCTCACCATAAACAATTCACAAGCTCACTATATCCTACACTTCTCTTTTCAATATAAGTCACGAAGTGATTGGACTCTTACCACAAAGTGATCAGACCAAATTTTTTTCTTGTTCTTCTGTTTGTTGTACCTTGAAAACTTTGTAGGTGCAACATGCATTGCGCATTAAATTAAAAGGGAAAGGAGACTGATTCTATGCACCATGCATCACATACTCTTCTGAGGCACAATGTACATCATGTGCACATGAGACACTGTGACTATTAAGCTAATATTTTCTACCTTAGCACGATGTATCATTTATTTGAATAAAAAACATGGCATCTAAGTATCACTCCTTGACAAACTGAGGATAACGCCCTGAGAAAGCCTGCATCAATAATCGAAAGTCTCGATACCAAGAACATCCAACCTTGAAAGGATTATTAAAACAGAAGTTGGTGGACGTCCAAATCATGCATACCTTTTTTTTTTTGTTTCCATCCAAGAACAAGTGAGAACAAAAGGGGGCGAGAGAGAGAGAGAGAGAGAGAGAGAAATAAAGAGTGACCCTCCACTTCCAAGACTTAACTATCTCTATGATTCCTCAAGACACGGTACGACCTCTCTCAAGGCTTTTTAGGTCAACCTCTCTCCTTCAAATCTGGTTTCTTTTATGCCTTCCAAGAGTTAACGAACCTAACAATCCCATGAACCAAGACCAGACTCCAATCCCGAATTACCGCGATCTTGTTGGCCTAGTTGCCAATCTCTCATGCTCTCCCACTCTAATGCTTCATATAATATGTCCTAAATTTTGGGTTAAGCATGGGTTAGAGGTGCCAATTAGCCATATGGGCATGTGGACATGGCTTGTTCCAAGGCCCTTCTGGTCCCATTCCGGCACGACAACGTTGCTTGTGTATCTTGTGCCTTGTGCCGGTTGGTGGCGTTTGAAGTCCGACCCATATGCCGGTAGAGGGGAACAGAATCCAGCGATGCAAATCCTATCGAGGTATCTGCCTTGCTGTCTCCTATATATTGCTCCTGTCATAATTTAATAGGCCAATGCCACTAATGACACTAAACTTGTTTAACTTTCTTAAATCTCTCTTGGTTACACCGATGATTTCATTATTAATTTTTAGTTGTTAACAATCCATCACTTGGTAGTCAAGCCACCTCTACAATGGTCCCCTCAAAATTATCTTTGAATGAGCTACCAGACTTCTTCCAAGCAATCTTCTTGGAGAAATCAAGATGACAATTGAATGAATTAGTTCACCGTGATACCATTTGACTCCGACCTATTATCATGGCTGGTCTTGCAGTCAGAGAACATAATCCGACATAAGGAGCAAGTCCTCTTTGTTTGGTAAATTACTCACATGGTGGATGCGAACAATCATTAAGTATATCATATAATTGCAGTCATCATTATTGTCTTAGCATCGTCATTTTTGTCCTTGTAATTATCGATATTATTGTATTAGCATCGTTGTTCAATGAGAACATCCACATATACTAAGATATGCGGCAATGTTTCATTATATCGCAAGTTGATCATCAAGCTCATGCAAATTATGCAACTCTTTTTCGGTAAGCAAGCTTACTCTAACTTGGTACCATACAAAGGCTACTGCATTCAGCATTACTTGAATCCCAAAGGTTGATTAGCTTGAGTGCCTGGGCTGATTAGATCAGCCCCTAAAAGAGTGCACGACTAAATCCCTAAGCAATTGAATACTTGGATGGTTTTAATTTTTAAGCAAAAAATGCATTGCTACATTTATTTTTCCAACACAAGTTGATTTTTTCCAAAACGAGTGTTACCGTCAGCATGTGATGCTTATGGTCCGACCATGGATCGCACATTTCGGGCTACCACAATTTTTCAAGTTCAACGAGAGGCTCGACCAATCCTTCGGCCAACTAATATGGTCCGAACCGACCATAAAATCTTTTATTATTATTGTTGTCTCAAACATAAGATCCAATCACATGTACCCAAAAAAACATAGAATCCAATCACCACGGACCCGGGTCAAATATGTTAACATTCTACTCGGATGCATGTGATCAAATGTAACTCTTCGACCAGCAGCTGCGTTCGACTTTCCTGTTCAACTAATAGATCAGACGGTCCATGACGAGCCACGTTAAATGGTGGACCTGGGCCAGGTCAAGTAAATCAACGTTCAACACATCTCCACCTGTCGTTGTCATCCAAAACGTCCTTCGGCTAGCGAGAGAGAGAGAGGATCCCAATGATTGCTGTCATCTGAAACGGCTTTCGGCCGTAATTAAGACGGCGTCCCACCTCTCGCTTTTGGCTAACGGTTGGATAGCAACAGTGAGCGGCTGGTCCCATACCCTCCTGCCATATATATATATATATATACTTTTTTTTTTTTGTTGTAGTAATAAATTACCCCGCGGGGACAGTGTAGCGATTGCGTGCGCCACAGTCCTAATTCCTAAACTCTCCACCCCTCCGCCATAATAGAATGGTCACGTCGGTAGGTGTGGTCCAGCGGAACAACTGACGCGACGGCTCCTCGTCGGCACCAGTCATTAATTGATTCCGGTGACGGCCGTAACTGCGCCATCATTGGCGCCGTTATCCGCCGCCGGCACCCGCCACGTGGCGTCCTCGCCGTGGCCTTTCCCCTTCCCCTGGCGCCCCTCCCGCCACGTCGCCGCCCGCTCCGTCATTTCAGTTCCCCCGTATTCATTATTATTACCGCGAGGTTGTTTCTCATGCTCTGCGGATTAAATTTATGAGTCCGATGTGTCGTGACTGCAACTATTCGATCATGATATTTTTCCGATTTTTTTTTTTGTGGGGGTGTATTTTGATATGATATGCTAATAAAATTGGGCGCTTTCGGTGCATTCGTGATGGATGCATGGGAAGCGGTGGCATGAATGATGGGTGGTGGTGGCGATGATGATGGGGGAAATCGGTTAATGATTAAAGAACACCTGCGGCGCAGGGGATGCAGAGGGACCGCGCAGCCATAGCCGCCGTTTCCTTTCGAACCCCAACCCCACCCTTCCTACTACTGCTGCTACCATCTATACTCTCAGGCGGTAATGCTTTCTATTATCATCATTAGTATTATTACTAGCTATGAGAGGGGAGAGAAAGTTTGGGTCCCATGATCCGAGCCCCCACTACGGTCTTTCTCTCTCCTCCCACGACCACCAGAAAAACGGGTATAAATACACCCCTCCACCTCCTCGCCCATTAAAGCCTCACACTCCAAATGATCAACTGGTTAGTAGTTACTACCCAAACAAAGCCCCAACCGTCCCGAAGCAACGCAAAAGATTGTATTGGAGCGTAGCCAAACAAGAGTGCACTGCGTGAGAGATCCACGATTCAGTTAGGCAAAAGGATAGATATATCTCCCTCCCATTTCCCCCCCTTTACACGTGATCTCGCTCTCTTTCTGCTGCTTCTTTCACCCAGCCGTGATCCCTTCTACTTCTTCTCTCCTTCCATAACTAACTCGGGGGCTGAAAGCAGAGATAAAAACTGATAGTGCTCTATCCGGAATATAGTAGCGAGGGAAAGCGATGGAAGAGGAGGGAGGAGGGATAGAGGTGAGGGAGTTCGACCGGGAGAGGGACGGCGAAGGGGTGGAGGCGGTCGAGCGGATGTGCGAGGTAGGGCCCAGCGGTGAGATGACCCTCTTCACCGACCTCCTCGGCGACCCCGTCTGCCGCGTCCGCCACTCCCCGGCCTATCTCATGCTGGTACCTACCTATTCCTCCTCCTCCTCCTCCTCCTCTTCTTGTGTGCGGGTTTGCTTTTGGGTTTCTTTTGTGTACGTGAGGTTTTTTTAAGAGTTGTATAAATATGTGTCAAAAGGTAGCGGAGACGAGCGGGCCGGAGGGGGAGATCGTGGGCCTCGTCCGGGGGTGCATCAAGACGGTCGCCTGCGGCAAGAAGCCCCACCGTGCCGGTGCTCCTGCAAGGCACCACATGCCGAGCCCAATCTACACCAAGGTCGCCTACCTCCTCGGCCTCCGCGTCTCCCCTTCCCACCGGTGAGCCTAACGGAACCCCAACATTTATTCCCCCTTTATTCCTCCCTCCCTTCATAATTTTTTTTTTTTTATCAGCGATATAATAATTTATCCGATACTTTATTCCTCATTATTAAAATTATTATTTGCTGGAACAGGCGGAGGGGAATAGCGCTGAAGCTAGTGAGGCGGATGGAGGAGTGGTTCCGAGAGAAGGGCGCGGAGTACGCGTATATGGCCACGGATAAGGATAACGAGGCGTCGGTGAGGTTATTCACCGAGCGGTGCGGCTACTCCAAGTTCCGGACACCGGCGATCCTCGTCCACCCGGTGTTCGCCCACCGGCTCCCCGTCTCCCGCCGCGCCCAGATCCTCCGCCTCCCCGCCTCCGACGCCGAGACCCTCTACCGCCGCCGCTTCGCCACCACCGAGTTCTTCCCCCGCGACATCGACGCCGTCCTCTCGAACCCCCTCTCCCTCGGGACTTACCTCGCCGTGGAGCCGGGGTTCCGGTGGGAGGGCATCGAGGCGTTCCTGGCGGTGCCGCCGGAGTCGTGGGCCGTGCTTAGCGTGTGGAACTCCAAGGAGGTGTTCCGGTTGGAGGTCCGTGGGGCGTCGCGGTGGTGTCGGGGACTGGCTCGGACGACACGAGCGGTGGACCGGGCGCTGCCGTGGCTGCGGATCCCGTCAGTGCCGGACCTCTTCCGGCCGTTTGGGTTCCACTTTCTTTACGGCGTGGGCGGCGAGGGGCGGCAGGGGGCGGCGATGGCGAGGGCGCTGTGCCGTCACGCGCACAACATGGCGAGGGATGGGGGGTGCGGGGTGGTGGCGACGGAGGTGGCGGCCTGCGATCCCCTGCGGCGGGGGATCCCCCACTGGAGGAGGCTATCGTGCGCGGATGACCTGTGGTGTGTCAAGCGCCTCGCCGAGGACTACAGTGACGGCGCCTTCGGGGACTGGACCAAGGCGCCTCCCGGGCCGTCCATTTTTGTGGACCCCCGGGAGTTCTGATTAGAATCTTACTTTCTTCCTTCCAAAATGTTTAGAAGTTTAGAAGAGGGGAAAAATCGAGAGAGAGAGAGAGAGAGAGGGAGGAAAAAAAGCAGGGAAATCTAGGGGGATTGTTTTTGTAACGGTGGAAACGGAAACGGGATTTAGCTGGACGTTGCTCTCATGTAGAAGAAGGGTAGGAGCCTTTTGTTTTTTTTTTTTTTTAAAAAGGAAAATTTATTTTCTTGGAAAATTTTGTAACGGTCTCGGGATATGGGATGGAATCGAGGGGAAGATGTGGTGGAAATGGAGTTGGCTTTTTTTTTTGTTTGCGAGTTTCGTGTCCTTTCTTTAAAATTCTCACCCTCTTTATATCTTGCCACCTCTTCTTTTTGTGAAAGGATGGCGATCTTGTTCCCTTGTGTCTCGTTTCGTTAAAGGGAAATGATACGAATCACCCCGTGTTCTTGACCCTCATTACGCCAACCTCGTTACGCCTTATCTTTTAATCATAATGACTTCTTTCTCCTTACCATTTGCAAAAACTTACGAAAAATGACCGTAACAAACAGACTGATACTAGTTTGGAAAGAGCATTTATGTCATTTTGACGCGACCGGGAGCACAATCGAGACAGGATTGGACTCGCACCCAGACGCAACCCGCCGATGGGACGAGGCCACCGGTGGGATGTGACGTGATACACGGGTGTTTTCTGTTCACGGAGTTGGTGGGCCCCAGTGGAACAATTTGGGGACCATACCGTCCCTTCCTTTGGACGTGAACCGTGGGCTCCGGGCTGTCGTGTGGGACCCGCCTACCAAGTTTAATGTGAGAAATTATCGCAAACACCGCGTACGCTAATAGGAATCAACTACCGTTATTGGCTGCATTCGTGGGTGCGTGGTGCACGCAGCACAGGCAATACTTGGATCCCAGAAGCTGACGTGTCAGAGAGATCAAGTGCCTCATAGGGACCCACTCCAGGGGGGCACTGTGCCGACACCATTTAGGGGCCCCTCATGGTATTTTGATTCCACTTCTCCGCAGGGTTTACTTTGCCTTCATGCGGAACGCCATAGAAAGTACATCCAACTTGGTACTGCTTCATCGTATTTGCCACGTGCTATATCTATCTATAATAATGCAACTAGATAGCGGTGTATGATATATATATATATATATATATATAAGAGAGAGAGAGGACAAAGCCTAATATGTTCTCTTCGACAAATCAAGTAAATGGTTACGGTTACGAATATTAGTGCGTCGTAATGTTTTTTTTTTTTTTCGTTTTAGCATTACGTAAAGAGAGTGGAATGCTAGTATAAGTCTTAACATTCATTCACAAGTAGCCACGTTATTGATGAAAAAAATTGTTGACCATATAAAATTTTCATAAAACTTATGTGCTAATAAGGCATCGTCCCAAAAACTTCTTAACGTGAATACGATTTGTAGTAGAAATTGAATAGGAAAGGCTGGGTTACCTAACTATGGCTTTTAAATTTCGTTTATATATTGGAAGCAAGTTGATTAGTGGAGTTAATAATTTATGTCAATAGTTGAAAATTGGATTTATACTAAGTTGTTGGTTTGGAGCTTAGAGAGAGAGATGTTAGATTCTCTACGAAAACATTATTAGTGTTTCGATGCAATTTTTAATCTGGTTAGTTTGGATGCCCAACGAGAATTGACATTTTTCCAATTTCTTGAGAAACGTGCAAGTACGCAGCAAAGTAATCACTTGTATGATCGATTTGCATAATATACTATATGAGCATATGCTTGTTTTTTTACTTCTACTATTTTTGAGTTCGAGAATCAATAGATATTAAGATCCATTAAATCCTCAAATCTATCTTCCAAAGTTTATCAAACTTTGACAATATACCTTGCGCACAATATCCCTAATGAAGGTAAAGGCTACAGAAAATCGGCACAAGTTCTTTTCAAGATTTCCCACATGATCTAAGATACTCGAGTCAATAAAGCTAAAAAGTGACTTTCTCATAGAATCACATGATAAAGGAGATGTCAGGGCTTGACACCATATTCTGGAATCAAAAATTAATTTTTAACCTCTCTTAAAGCCTAGAATCGCCATTCCCTGCCTGATTCAGCTCATGGAAAGATTGATGCTTAAACTTTCTTTTTAATTTTTTTTTCTAATAATTGCACTTGAGTTCTTCCATTTCGCCCCTCTGTGCATGTAGGGTTCCTAGATTTTTTTTTTTATTATTATCAAGACCTACTTTTAATTATTCCAGGCCTTTTTAGTTGGTACTGCACAAACGTGAGCCAGAACTGGTGTGAGATCAGTACATTTAGAATGTACATCTTATAAAATGGCCAAAGTAATACACTATAGAATTTGTTTCTTCTGAGTAAGACTGCACTTGCTTCCCCTGTACATTTCTCACTTCAATTGGTTTTAAATTGAACAGGAACAGCCTAACAGGGTTATATGACCCCACCATTGCTCTAGCTCCCAACAAAAGACGCATGTACACACACATGCACACGCCTTCAAACGCATTCACACGCACTTAGGCTGGGTCTATGTGAACCCAATCCAATGTTTTGAGCAAGCTGGCCTGATGACTGGATTAATAGGTCTCCTTTTCTTGACACTGTCATCAACTTAGACCTCTTTCTTGCTGCTCCTCCCTCTTTTTTTTTTTTTTTTTTCTTTTTCCTTTTTGTTGGTGTGGTAAAAATGGCATTTTATATAATCCTCACATAAGTACAGCCAGATAAGCCAAAAGAAAGAAAATGAAGCAATGAAAAAGGGGTGTCAACAATTCTCATCCAAATAAAGTCACCGGAGTGCCGAGCCACGAAAGAGGCAACCGAATCCGCAATCTGTTTGCCTCTCTGAAGACGTGTGCTGCCCGAAAAGATTGTATCTTCCTGCTCCTCTTTCTCTTCGCCCCTCCTCTTTCTCTGAATCCACATCCAACTTGAGCTCTCCCTCTCCTTCTCTGCCTTCTTTCTTCTGTTCGACTTCTTCATCCTTTTGAAAGTGGCTATGGCAGCCTGTAGGGGAGCTGTGCTTCATGCCGAAGAAATTGTGACACTAGAAGATGAGGTAGCTGATGCGAACATAATTCTTGTAGGCATCACTGCATCAGGAGTCATGAAGATGTACAGGTCCAGAGATCATGGGAGGGGAAGGGGAGGGGAGGGGATTGGAGCTCCACCCCCTCGTTTAGAAAAGTCTCTGTAAATAATTAACGCTAGGATGCTTAGAAAATCAAATTGTGTAGCCTGTTAGGAATGTACTCATCTAAAGTCGGCACTCAACTTACAGATTTCGGTTCCATGTGGAGGGGAAGTTGTCTCCATGTGAGTTGTGACAAGGGTTTGCATCTTTCGCGCGGAACAATGATTAACCTTCTTTTTTTGCAAAATCATTGCACATATCTCAAAGCGCTCCAAAGTATGCTATTATTCTGTCAGGATAGATCTCAAAGCAGGTAGCTAATGATCCGATGGTGGTTTCATGGGTAGTAAGGTTGGTCATTCTTTCGAACGAAAGATACAACCTGTCTCTCTTGAATTACACATAAATCGTAAAAGCACAAACTTCGTGTACGTATCCGCCGGCTTCACTTTGTATACGAACATGTTGAGGAAAACCTATTACTTTCAAGTCCTGAGGTTAAAAAGTTATATAAATTCAGCAGTGCCATTGGAGTCTTTAATTTGCTAATATATCCTCGAGTTACATACTTCATATAAACATAGCCGCTCCTGATGGTTAGTTTTAGATTTACAAATAACAGCGAGCACAAAAGTTTGGCACTACAAGAAGTGGGGTTGAGCCTAATAGCCCGGTATGTCAAAACTTCAAACGACAAAGTGTTAGGTCAAAGTTGGGTTCCAGAATTGGAACTAAAAATGGTTTAAGCGTTGACATCCATTCTCGGAAACCAAGAAGCTTGACCCAATTATTTTATATATTCATATTATATATTTTTCAACAAGACCATCATATATATACACCCACATACATAATCTTTAGTTCTTTGATATGTATCAAAATATTTTTCTCTTACCTTCTTTTTGAGAAAAAAAAAACAAAAGAAATCTTCCCCCTACCCTTAATGCGGCTGTCCATTTCCATTCTAAGTCTAAAAGAGCCAAACAAACATGATAAGTTTTTGATAGCCATTTTTCATCAAATCCGCTGTCAAATATTGATTGATAAAAGCCTGGGCTTCAAGTAGAAATTAGCTAACTAGAACATCAAAGGCAAATCCCTGACCCACAGAAATCAAAGAAGCTAGGCCTCTGAGGACCTTCATGCATGGTTTTGCTCAAATGGTGAACCTTGATCCACAGCACAAGTTACGAAAGAAAAACTTTTTTTTTGGGGGGGGGGGGGGGGGGGGGGGAC
>JAOXJJ010000359.1:5519215-5536512 GCA_025769935.1 Phoenix roebelenii | reverse complement strand
GGGGAGGGCCATGAGAGTTCCTCATCAATTAACACACAAAACTAGTCATGACAATGCGTATAAGGCTTTAATAAGGATCTAATCATAATAATCGTTTGAGATAAATCCAATCAAACTGGTCACTGGGTTTGGGGAGTCGTGACTTCTTTTTCCAGGCCTCCCTTTGGGTTTGGGCTGTGAGCCTGTTTCTTTGTGTGGGCCGTTACCCGCTGCCCTGCCCCAAATCAGCCTGGGAACTTACTCTCTTATCCATTCCCTTCCTATCTTCTTCCTTCCTCTTTCTTCCCACTCTTCTTTATTTCCTTCTTGGGGCTTTCAAATTGAAATGTTGGTGATAAGTCTCACGGTTTTTCTTTGCACCAAAAAATATGCAATCAAACAAAATGTGCGTGTGCGTATGCTTTATTTCTTTTTTTTATTTATTTTTATTTTGCCTAAACGGGTGCTTCATACCGTGCGTGTACGAATACACCCAATAATTTTTTTTTTCTAGAAACATGATGTTTGTAATTTGAGCACACCCTTCATCTACACATAAAGAACACACTTTATTTTGTCGGATCATCTGCTTATATTGGTCTCTAACTCCATGACCTCCAAAAAAATCAATAACTTTCCACAAAAGATCAGCATAAGATCAAACCCAAATGCCAGTCCTAGGGTCCAACCGTCCAGATAAAACCACTACGGTCGTCCGAGTCGGAAACTAGAAGCTGCACTTGCAACTAGGATAAACAAATATCTTGAAGGCATAACAAGTACTTTGGCATGTTTCTATGAGGAATAAATGGGTGGATAACCCCCAATTCCTTCTCTTGGCTGTGCAGTGTATAAGGCTCCTGCCCCTCAAAGTTTGGAGAAGATCGGATGTACATAGCCTTACCTTCATATATGGAGAAGTTTTTTCTGTACCTATAGCATCCAGTCATAATGGAGCGATCTTACCCTTACGTTGATGCTCACCCTTTATAATGTTCAAGCTTGGGTTCCAATTGGGGAACTCCAATGTGTGAGACTAATATGATAGCCAACTACACCCGCTTGGACACACCCCCCATGTTCTCTTCCTTCTACCAAGTAACCCTTTTTGCCCTGCTGGATAGCCTATTCCTCGCCATGATGTGTGAGAGGATATCCCTCTCACTTAAAGGGATAATTTTATATCTGAGAATGTGTGAAATAGGTATATTCCCTCCCGCATCATAAGCTAATTACTATCATCACGTCCCAAATCCGGAGTATGATTTCTCACAGTCTAGATTCGGAACATGACATGGTCGTGCTACCGAGAGGCACAACCCACAATAATACATAGTTTAACATTTCATTTAGCTTTGAAATCTATCTCAAATATAATAGAATAAATAGAAATTCAATTTTGTTATTTATTAAATAAAAATCAATATTTGTTTAGAACTTCTAAATCCAAACATAAATACCAAGCCCATAATTCTCAAAATTCATAAAATCATTAATTACAAATTTATAGTCAATTTAAAATACTAAAATCCTTCTACAAAATTGTTAAGCTTGCTAGCACGAACTCTACGCCTGGACCGGCTTTCGTCCCTACTGCTCCTATTTGTTTGGAGAAAGAAAATAAAAATAGAGGTATATAAGTGACACAGCTCATTAAGTAAATATTTCACTACCTTACCAGATCAAGCACAAGTTTTTCCATGCCAATGCATTATTTAAGAAAAATAATAAATATTTCAAAATAAGCATTTCATAGTATAGTACATTAAAACAAATCATGCATAAACAAATCATCCATATTTCATAAACATAGTTCTAAGTTCATTTTACAAATAAATAAATAAATCATTCTTCTACCATTTAGCTATATCATAGTTCAAAATATTGCTCATAAATATTCATACTACGGTCACTTTATACCCGTAATAAGGCCATAATCGATCATATGTCACAATCTGCCAACTATTATGCCCACTGGCAGGGCCGTTACCAACTATTATACCCATTGGCGAAGGCCATTACCAACTATTATACTCGTTGGCGAGGGACATTACCAACTATTATACCCACTGGCGAGGGCCATTACTAACTAGTATATTGCTGATGAGGGCCATACATAGCTATCTAAGAGTCTTTCAAATACTTATATCTTTTTCTTAAACATACATATAAATAGGTAGAAAACACTAAATGGCATAATCAGATTCATATTTCATAATAAAGTTATTTACATTAAAATATTCATGAAACCATTTTTTATATAAAGCATGATTTTTATAACATAAATATTGATCCATAATTTTAAGAAAAACCCGATATTTTCAAAAACAAATTTTATGCATGAAAGGCAAGATCATTCGAAAATTAGTTAAGAGTAGAAGGCTTACCTCTTTCGTCTTAAACTGTCAAACTTTACTAGGTGATTCAATTAATCCTATTAAAAACATTAAAAGCGAGATTAATTTCTATTTGAATTAAAATAAATAAGAAAGGAGAGTGGGTCGAGTGACAGTGTTCGACAGTTCCGGATGGGTCAGACCTGAGCAAATCGATCAACAAATTATAAGGTATGGACTCAATCAGGGCCATGGTTAATCAACATGGTTCATCAATAAAGATTTCAGAGACATTCAGCAGGGTTAGGATGATCAGTCCAGTAGACAACCTGAGCACTAAGACGAATCAAGGCTCTTCATAGAGGTCAACTCAAGTTCATAGACCAAGTCAACGGAACCGATGTTGGATTCAATAGATCTTTTAGAGAGAAAAGGTAAAGAGGAGAGAGAAAGTAGAGAGAGAAAAGAATGGAGAGAAGAGAGAGGAAATAAGAGAGAGAAGTAAGAGAGGAATAGCTCTCCCTCTCGCTTTCCCCTTCTTTCTTCTCTTCCTTTTCTTTTCTTTCTTCCTTCTTTCTCGGTAAAACAAAGGAAGAAGGGGCACGACTAGTGGCTTCCGTGATCACGATGGTTCGGCCAAGTGGCAGTTGCAGCTAGAAGAGGGCAGTCGACAGCGGCAGCGGGCCCGGTCCATTGACCGGCCCACATTCGCCTTGGGCCTGTGCGATTCAATTCCCACTAAGATGATGAAGCCAGATTTTGCCTCAGTAAAACTCTTTAGGTTTCCACCACACAAGCCAGGAAGTTGACGTCCCTCGTGATGGTTATCTTCACCAAGAGTTCTGATGGAATCCAACTTTCACAGAGAGAGAGAGCACATAAATGACACCAAACGCTCATCAAACTATCTCACACAGACTTCACTGAAACAAAACATAACTATTCTTTCTTTATGATACAGGCAAACAAAACTGGGTCATCATTCATACACAATCCCCCAACTGAAAATACTTTCTAGCATGCTATCGGCATTCAGCAACCAGGACCTTGAACCCAGCCAGCAAAACAACTTTCTTTATGAACTCAGTTCACTGGGTTCTTGAGTGAGCTGCTCCTGTTCTAAAATCATTTCTAATGTCGGATGAAACAATAGATCAAAATTACAAACGCCAATAACTTTCCCATTACGAAACTGATCGCCTTGTGTTCCTTGAAGGTGTAGACTTGGACTCCTCCAGGTTAATGGAACCTGGGCTGTCGGATGTGTCAGAGTTGCTACTCTCCCCACCTTGCCCTTTGCTTGACCAGAGCTTGCCCAGTATCTTCTTGGGCATCAGAATTCCCTTCACTTTGCCATTGCCCTTCTCATCGCCATTCTTGTTAACTTCGTTGCTGCCACTACTCCTTTCACTCCCTCCACCTCTACGTACCAAACTCATAGACTTTAGAGAGCTGACGTCTCCAACTGCACCATCCCAGTCATCTTCGGTGTTGGTCATGGCAGCTGATCTTGAACTAGCATAAGAAGTGCCATTCTCCGGAGGTAGCAGCAATCTAGCACTTCGCGGAATGTCAGCCCCGTTGCCAGCAGGAGCAGCTGCAGTGGCCCTCAACTGTTCAAAGAAGAGAACTTGAACCACCACACGAAGAGGAAGGAGATCATTCTGCACAGCATGCATGCATGCATCCACCGACAGCTTCTTGCAGTCCATTAGACCACATATTTTCTTTTTCTCGCTCTTTGCTAGACCTGGGTGCTCCTGCTCCAGCATCAACAGGAAAAATGTAAAGAATGAATAAAACTGTCAAGAGGCAGCGGCAAGCATTAATCACAACGTAGAACTGATATTTTCGAGTAAAACTGTTCTTAAGATTTGCAGAACTATGGAGTATCTGAAGTGCATAGTGGACAAAAATATTAAAGCGTCCCCACAATTCCTATATGTCTCAGTTTGATCATTTACATTTATAGGTCAATATGACCAATGATGCTGGGTTTAAGAAATAAGGCAATGAAGAGGACTCAATTGCACAAACAAGCACGGTAGTGAAAAAAAAAAATGCTGCGATTGACGTGTAGAGAGATCAAAAAATACTAAGAGGATTTAAAAAGGAAGTGCACGAGTTGCGCAAAAGAAAACACTGTGAAAAGCTTAACTAACATGAACATGCCAACAAGATCTAAGAAGGGTCCAATTAGAACAAAAAGGGCTACATGGGTTAACTAGAGGAGTAACACGGATGCGAGTTGGAAGGAGGATTTCATTTCCACTGGTATATCCTTTTATTAGGAATGGTGGCCGCCGGCAAGGAGGATACATAGAGCTAACCACAGGTAGTTGGGATATGCTTAGTTGATAAGCGCATGGTAAGGAAAGATAGAAAATCAATTTCCCTATTCATGGAACTACTAACCTGTATATTGTGAACAGTTCAAAAGATAGCAGCATTATTTTGACCATGCCATCCTAAAACCTATACAATGACAAGAAGCATCTGGGATTTTGAGATTTTACCTTCAAATACATGTCAATAGCACGATAAAGTCCATCATGCACTGGCCTAGAAGCAGCTGATACCATTTCAGCAAGCTCAACAAACTTTGAAAGAGGTAAATTAGGGTCTTTCGCAATTTCACCAAGGTACCCATCAACTAGCTTTGCAACAGCAAGCTTTGAACTACCAGAAACAAAGGCCGGACTCCTAACCCCCAGAAGTTCCTCAGCGGCCTGTGGGCTGGTTCGAGCAGTGCTGTTGTCTTGCATGATAAACTCCTCCACTATACTTAAAACCATGTCGATGTCATATATAGTGGATTCCCCTGCTGCAGCAGGAATTAAAAGATCAGATACAGAAGCTTCTTCCAACTGGAAGCCTATTCGCTTAATCAACTGTTTCTTGCTCATTTCTTCACAGTCCAGTGAGCATGCAGCTCTCAGTAGCCTGAGCAGGAAATTGCATGAAACCGAACCTGCCTCTGTTGGCAAGAGCCACACAATTGTCTCAAGAATTGCCTGGCTTTTGGGAACATCGCTTCCATGGGTCACAGTACATTTGCTGAAACCTGAAAGCCTTCTATATGCATAAGCCTTTAAAGCTTCTCCAATGACTTCACCAGACATTCTCCCCTTATTCTTGATGGCAATTATAAGCCGCTTGTAGAAATCCATTTCGAGCTCACAAAGGTCCTCAACCCACCAGTCCTTGGGCACAGTCTGTTGCTTCCTGACACCATTCCAATGCGCATCCAGGCCATTTTCAGATGGAAGTTTCTTTCTGTTGTAGGTGTAAGACCACTCAACCTCAGAAGGATCAATGGAGGCCTTGGAAGCAATAGAGTCAATGCAGTGGCTGACCACCTTCAAGTCCTCAGACAAAGGTAGAAGCAATTTTGTGGTCTGAAGAACTATGATTGAGTCCTTCCAACTGCGGAAAATGCTAGAATTTAAGAAGACTTCGATTTTGTAGATAAGATTCCCTCTTTCCATGTTTTCGTGCATTTCAAGATACTCTGCTGCACACCGAGCTGCAACTACATTGTATGCATTAAGGGTGACAATCATGCCATAGCAAAATTTAGCACATATTTCAAAGGCTGCAAGGCCCCCTGGTATGTCGGTAAGATCAATCTCATCATTATTTTCCTCATTGGCAGCTGCCACCAACTTTTGCATGCGAGAACTCTTGGATAGGAGCGGAAACTGCATATTAATCCGCAACATAAAAGTGAGCATCAACAGAGAGAAGTTCAACGGAATATGCAAAATCGTATTAGCTTTCAGATTAGTTGTATGTGGGTGAATTGAAATCGCATAGGAATAAAATCAGTATAAGTTTCTTTTTGCCCGATAGAAAGGCCTGGCAATGAGCTATGCTATGTGGGGTGGCCTTCCCCCAAAAACCTGTAAACCCCCCAACCCTGGTGAAGGTGAGGTTTGATCCTAAGCCGCTTGGTCCAACTGCCAAGAACTTTACAAGCTTGCTAAGCTGGCTCCTCCTAAATCAGAATAGGATATTTTTAAATCATGGGTGACTATTAGAAAATTATCATTGGAGTAAATATGCCAGTCCAAGTTATGTTTTAGAACTGAGGATGCAAGGGCATTCTTAGAGTTTTATTCATTTTGTTTGTCTTAGAAAAGAAACAAATAATGTCAGGTAGATGAAAAGTACCTTCTAAATCAAAATAGAAATCTCGCATGGTCAGCAAACATCAACCAGATGGATCAAAAGAAAAAATGAGAACCGCATATGTGTAAAGTCAAAATAAAAAAATTCCTGATTAAAGGTTCTTTAGGAACTTGGCAAAAGCATAAGATAGTTATATTTTTATTGAACATGAAAAAGCAGCACATTAAAATAATTGAGTACACATATGCCTGGGCAATGTCAAGAGTTATTGCGAGAGACTAAATTTCCAATCACCACAGATTTTACACCAAGGATTAGCACTATGCGCATATCTCCTTACACTAGCCCTAGATGCAAATACTGCTAACTTTCAAGAAGATGCCCTTGTGTGTTGTATGTAGTGGTATTATTATAAATAAAGAAGGGGATAAGATTAAATACAAAATTTGAATTATGAAGGACAAGTTTGAAGGATGAAAGCATATAATCAGTGTGGAAAAAAGATGTAAGGAACAATTTTAATGGAAATAGTAATGAAAATGTGGTCACCGGGAGAAAGTAGAAGACATCTATTAGAACTAGAACTAAATTAATAAACTGGAGAGGTACTTCTAAAGTACAATGTGAGCAGTGCATGCCTAGGTATTTTAAGGGAAATTCTATTAATCATGGTACGACTCACGAAGTTCCAGGAACATGATTGTAGGCCAAAGGATCTAAAAAAATAAGGTGAACATGGAAAAAAAGTGACTTCTTAGACAGACGTAAGATAGGAAAAGGAATAGCAAAATCAAAAGCAAGATTGTTTAAATGGATGCAACAGCTGCACCAATCAAGGGCAAAGTGACAAGGAACCTTAAGCATGTGCAGTGAAGATCTCAGAAAAATCCGTAAAAAGAGGTGTTGGAATCTGCAATTTAAAAGACAAGGAAAAGACCTAGTTGAGATAGATGGAAGTTGGAAAAAAGATTTGGAAACGACTGCTCGAATGTTGCAAGTATCATTTGATAGGAATTTGGAAATGACTGCTTGAATGCCGCAGGTTGCATTTGATAGGAATGGTTGTTGAATAAAGATTTAAAAGCTAAGCCTAGATAATTATGACAAGGGTTGATAGTTATGGGTTTGGGGTTTTAAACTAAAGGCAATGAGGCAGACCAAAGACATGAAAGTCATGCATGGGCATTATAAGAATTTTATGCATTTCATTTATTTTAAAAATAATGGCTATGTGAAGAAGATGATTGGTGTTTTAATAGTTTTTCCAAAACCATTAGATCCTATATTCAAATTTAAAGATACAATTACTAGCCTCATACAATTTGGGGAATTATAACTCTTCTTGAGAATTACCTACATATGGCCATGTTTTAGCAAAAGCAATTACAAGATCTCTTTGATAAGTTGCAATAATACAAATACTAACAAGGTTAATCTACTAAAGAAAATATTTTTCTTCCACAAGCTCAAGCATCCAAAGAGTTTAGGATGTTGGGGAGGAAGCCCATGACATTCATGTAAGGCCAGAATATGCATTTCTCATGGCATGAGAGATGAAGATACTAAATCAAACATCCAGACCATCCAGAGTTCTACAACTAGATATATCTCAAAACAACATAGGTTCATTACCTTGTGTAGATAAAACTTCACATCTCCTACATTAACAATGATATCAGTAGCCAACTCGGTTGCCACAAATCTGCAAAGTTAAAATCATTTCAAGATCAGAAAAATACAGTAGATCCTGACCTAGTCAAAACAAATTCAGCAAATGTTCTTCAAGTTTTAATGGTGTAGAGGGAACGATGACAAGTATGCTCAAACATGTGAAGAAGAGAAATCCACAGGCATAAAGCAAAGCTGTAACTTATCAATCAAGACGGACGTGGTTTTTGACCATGTTAAAAAGTTCTATAACAAATGTGTTTGGCCAGACCTAGAAAGAAACTTTAGATATTGGACCAAGCTTGGGAAAAGCTAACTCCAACCCAAACCTGATACATGTTCATAGGAAGACGGTCTCATTTAAGCATCAGACCCAATGATTGAATGAAGTCCTCAAGTGTCTAGCAAAGAAGATTATCTGGTCCTGCCATGCTAATATCATGAAAGTCCAACGCCAAATCAGGGAAGATAGTAGTGTTATTCAAAAAACAAACATAAACCATACAACAAACTCTCTGTTATTTTGGTAGATGCTGATGAATGGTTATGTAAGGAAGGCTGACAGGAAAATTGAAGGAGGGAATAGAAAGGAGGAAGAAAACCAAAGAGCATAGTACAAGAAAAAGAATGAGAAAGGAAGCTTCATGCAGTCATCTCACTCATGTTGCTCAAAGCTGAATTACTAAAAGCAAAGCTCCTTTGGTCGCTTGGCCAAACCAAAACCAAAACCAACTTTTCAAATCATGAATAAGCATTGCATAATGCAAATATAACAAGAAAACAAATGACAATTCATGAGTTAAAAGATATTGAGTCCTGTGAGTGATGAGAGTGCCTTCCAAACAACCCTACATAGGTAACACAACACAAATCAAAACCTCAAAATATCCACTAAAAGACATCAAATTGAAGAACCAGTGAGCCACTGGTAAAGATGACATGTACCAGGAGATAATTCAGATGCTAAACTGTGGTTGGCATGCAAGAGGTCAAATAAAGTCGGGACGACAATGAGCTGAAGATACGCAAATTATGTGGATCACGTAAAATGCAATAGTGGCAAAAAAGACACAAGAATTGATAAAAACAAGTCAAGGGTGAAAAAAGAAATGCGAGAAATGAGCAAAACAGTACTTCTATGTAATCAATGAAGAAATATCGCAAAAGATGGATAATTTATGAAGCACCACAATGCAAAGAAGGTCCTTGAGAGAAAAGAAAAAGGAGATGTCAATTAAGCATACTCATACTCTCCCAAAAAAAAAAAAACAATGAAAAGATGGGCAATGAAGGTGTAGGTACGATCCAGCATTAATCACACTTTCAAGCTATTGCAATGCGGATCACTGTACGATGAAGCATAGATTAGTGGACATGGTCTAAGTAAGAAAACCAAAGGGGTAAAGCACTTAAAGTCCTAGAAATGCCAAGCAGGCCAAAACTGAACAATAAAGATAGGCCCACTTGATGCTGATAGCTTAAACCGATCAAGATTACTTTTAATGCAGCGACCAGCTTCGACCTAAAAATGGAAAATAATTTTGACTTCAATGTTAATGAAAACATCACAAATCAGAGCTGAAAGATTACAAATTTAGGCCCAAAACCTCAAAACAGAGATTAAGAAGTGATTTTAGGACAACCATGGTAATGGAAATAAATCTCTAAATTGTAGAAGCATGAATGAGTGCTTTTCTATAGGATCGCATTGTTATTTTTTGACTTGGTCAGTACAGCCTAACTTAATTCAGTGGTATAATGGTGATAAGTATAATCACCAAGAAGCAGGTATACAAACGTCAATGGCAATCCATCAAAAAATACGAGGACGTAAAGGACAAAGGACATGCAACGATTCAATCTAGCAAGAGAACACATAAATAGATGAATAGTTTTCCGCAATACATCACCAAATATTCAAGAAGTCCTAGAACAAAGGTCATGAGCTTTAATACCATAAAACTTGACAAGTAAGTCTTTGAGGACATGCTTTATCTCATTAGTGCTCTAAGCCAGATTCTTCAGAGATTTAATAAAATACAAGAAAGAGGCTGCACCGCAGAGTGCTGCAAACAGAATCCATTTAAAGACTACAGAAAGAATGAAATAATAGCCATTGGACAAAGTGTACTAAACGGGAAACATTGGGTATATACAGTATAGGTTGCTAGATTAGCTGTCTCTAACACCTCCCATTGTGGGGCCGAAGTTACTTTTATTTATTTATTTCAGTCTTCTGAATTACATCTTTATATTTTTATTGAAATATTTAGCGTGAAAAAGAAACAAACTAACCACTAAATGAGACAATAAGTTTAAAAATCATGATTTAGCGTGAACATCTCTCACTCTTCAATCATCCCAGAAAATTCAAACAAAATCTCCACATGCTTTACTATATTTAAAGCTGTTGATCTTTAATTTTACTATCCTTTCTTTAAGATTCATCATCATTTAATTCTCATACCAAGACCCAAAAAGGGAACTATAACTTTAATAATGATGTAATTTTCACATCTCTCGACAATGTTGGTTTCAAACTTTTTTACCTAATTTACACAAAGTTTTAGATTATCTTTTGAACAACACTATGATATGCAAGGAACAGAGTTTGATTGTTTCCTTCATTTTTCTATTTCTGAAATGTATGTTTTGTTTTTTTGTTTTTAGCCAACATGGTAACCTCTAGTCACATCCATGGTTGTGATAACATGAACAAGAGCAGTATAAATCACAGAATGAATACCACAACCCTCTTCTCAGAAACCAGGTTGAACACATAGTCAATTGCCTAGAAGGTCAGAAATCAGAATCAAATTTAATTAAATAAACACACTGTAATAAGCCAAAGGGCTGAAAAGAAATTCTCACAAATAGTATGAGAAACAGAACTTGGTTCAATTATACTCTTAACCCTTTCTTCCAAATTATTGGAAGTTTTCCGATTATGTGTAGAAAGTTTAAAGCAAGCGATTAGCATATAGAATGCCCATGATTAAATTATTAAACCACAAATTTCTCATGTTGCAAAGCATCAAAAAATCTTCACAGTCAGCAATCAGCTGATCGTAGGAAAGCTAATGGAAAGAGACCGCAAGTTTCTAATCTTATATCTCATTAGAGGAACAAGATAGCTCTATCCACAAAGATGGAGATATTTTACCGGCCATTTCATTCTTAATAGCCGGGTAGAAACTCGAAACTCTCAGTAGTATGTGGAAAAGGAGCATAATTTACACAGTTTAAGAGTTGCATACTAAGAGAGTTTAGCAAGGGGAGAAACTTTCTTTTCTTTTCCTTTTTTGAGGAAAAAAACTAAATTTTTCTTTTGAAAAAAATAGGAATATTGACGAAGCAGGTACTGGTATCTTGACGAGCAAGTTGGCAAATCACATGCGAAAAGTATAGCAGGGACCCACAAATGCCTATAATTAAGCTCCACAAGTTGGGCCTTAAAAGTAAGAAAATGAATAAAAGCAGATCCTGGAAAAATCTACCTATAACTAATACGAATGTGGCATAGAAATGTGGCGTGGGCCCAAGACACTTTACGAGAACAAAACTATTATGAACCTGCTGATATTGGGAGTTGTTAGAACCATTAACATCACCAACCTCCACTAACAGAATTTGTGTTAAAATCTTAGATATCTCCTTGAATATCTGAATGGTAAAAAGCCTACTGCTATCACCAAACACAATGGCTGGACTTGATACATTACAACTTTATAATCAGATGCATCTGCCAAATGAATCAACCCAGAACCTGATGCTACACAGTTCCAATATAGAATAATTCGCACATTTGAAGTGGGGAAAGAATGAGAGGAAAACAAAATATTTACAGAAGAACAATACAAATGCTAAATAAATCATAAAATAGCCACTTTTCATTCTGAAAAAAAAAATGAATAAAGAGCTTTCTAGGAACTCACCTGATATTGTTCCCTTCTGTCTGGAAAACATCAGGCTTCGATCCAAGCTTCATATACTTCATTGTGTCGAAAACAAGGTCGCCTCTTCTTCACTACCAGAAACCTTACACCTCATCCCCTCATCCCTAGCTCATCATACGGCAATCTACGGCAACTGAAATAAAGAAAACCCACATGTTGAGGAGGGTAACTTTGAAGGTGGGGCGGTTGAACCTTTTGTAGCAGCAAAAAGATCGAATATTTCCACGAGCCAAGCGTGAAAGGGAAAGAGGTGAGAGGTAAGCAAACAGATTTCTCCTAAAAGAAGAACGATTGGGTCTAAGATCTATGTGGCATCACAGACTTCCTTGTTCTGAAACGAGCAAGAGGCCTGAAGATGCGGTCTAACAGAGAGAGTTTAGTGTTTCCCCAGCCCGTGGCAGCCCCCACGGAGTCAGGAGACCAGTGGATCAAGCAAAGGTGACAGGAACAACAGGACCTCTAGATTAGTAAAAAATTGGGAACAACATGGACACCCACAAGCACTAAGCTGACAACCCCACCCTGACGTCGATTTGTTAATAGTTTCCTCTTAGCTCAGTTGTGTACAGTGTTATCCAAGTAATTTTTTTTTTGTCCTCCTCTCTGTGGTCTTGAAGATCTGGTGCTGTGAGAATCATGTCACAAACCTTAGAATCCACATTCGTCCAATCCGAGCCCGATTTCGATGATCGCATCACCTACAAAAGCAAAGACAGCATCTCCAAGTGAGGGGAGGGGATGCATTGAAACCACAGACAGTGAGCATCTTTTCCAGCAATGGTGAAGGGGGTGTAGGGAGACCACATGAAGAACTGCTGAAAGGAATCTTTTCAAGTTGAGGAAATCCACGTTAGAACTTCTATACATAATGATCAAATAAAAGCCAAAAAGAGTTAAGAATGATGGTAGCGGTACAAGAGACCAACTTCAAATCAATAAACGCAAAACTGGCATTACAGCACAAAACAAGAAAAGGAAATTTTGCATCCTGCGTATTTATAGGAAGAGTTCGAAGAAAACTGCAAGCTTAAAAATAATTTATACCAGATGAATGGTAGAACCCAAGAAGAGATGATTTTTTTGAAAAAAGAAATCCATACGAGCATGCAGTAGAAATTCATTAAATGCAACCAAATTATATAGGGTTGAAAACGAAAAAAATGGAACAGATCTCCACAAACCCCGCAAAAGAAGAACAAATACTGGAAAAATGGAAGAGCAAAACACCAGCCGAGAGAAGCAGCCTCCAACACAAATGATGATAATAAGCAAAAATTTATAAAAAGATACAATGGAAGAATTGGTAGATATTAACGAAAAGGACGATCTTTCTTCAATAAAGGGGGGGAAGGGTTCTTTTTCATGAAATAACCACAAAAAGGAACTAAATCCAAGACATTGCGAACCCATCAGAGGAAACTGAGGACAGATACATAAATCTTAAAAAAAAAAAACTCTTTTTAATAAAATCTCAAAACTTTAAATCACAAGAAGGAACAACCTCAATTCAAATATGAGGGGAAAATATAAAAAAAGAGCCTTTAAACCTACCTCAAGAAGAATCAAAGGAGAACCCAATATCCACCAAACTGAAACCCTTTATTGAAAGGCATTGTAGTCTAAGGAGCGAGGAAAAGAAAAAAAAAAGAGGCCGAAAAAACAACAGGGAGAAAACCAAAAAAGGCGAGAACCTTACCACCCTCCAGGTGTCCTATAAGAAGAGTTCCACGAAGAGTAACAGCACCAGACCCAACATCATGGCCCCCTCCTCCCCTTGCGTCAGTCAGTCGCTCCCCCTCTCCTCTGAATCCAAACAAAAGACGAGCAAAAATCTAAAACCCAATCACCACAAAAGGCCAAGCTTCAACCAGCTTGGATAAAGCTCTCTGCTTTCTCCGATGCAGGTCTCGCAAATGCAAGTACTCGGAGAACCCTCTCTTCTTCTCTCTCTCATGCTCTTTCCCATTCTTTGATCTCTTACTGGACCAATTCAACTGAGCCAAAGCCCGCGATTTATATCCACTCTGATCTCTTCCCACCGTCTCGCTTTGCTTCGGATTGGCTTTGGCTCGCCGCTGTTGGTGCTAACGCTAAAGACGAGCCAACCCCATGTCTCCAACTTGACGTTTATGTCCTTTTGGGTCTTATCCATCTTACTCGAAAGATTTGTAGTGCCGCTATGGCACTCCGATGACGACGCCATTCTCCCTCCCTAAAGTAAGTTGGAGCAACGTCATTCGGTAATTATCTGTGTATAAAAAATTAAAAAAAAAAAAAAAGAGACGGAAAGGGAGAATTAATGGCCGGTCCGTTTTTGGAACAGACTCTAATTTTTAATCTCTGTTGACCAATTTTATAATAATTAATCCAGCATTATATCGATATTTAATTAATTTTATTTTTAAGACGAGAACACACTTCATCTTCCGCTCTTCCTCTCTCTCCTCCTATTTCTAACCTTAAGTCCGACTCTCTAACCCATCCGCAATCCATTCTCTATTTTTTCATCGTTAATCTGTTTCCATAATCAGAAGAGAAAACCCTTCCCCTCCCCTGCTCATCTGTTCTCTTTCCAATTTTTCCGTAATCTCTATTTTTCCTACATTGTTTGACTGAGAATTGGGACTCTACGGCATTCTTGAGTCGTTTTTTGAGCCCTTCAATAGATTTGTCAACTGTTGCAGCATAATTTCTTCAATTTTTCTTTTTATCAAACACCAAACTGTTATATAGTATTATAGAACATTTATTTTTAAATTGCGAGAATGGTTAGAATTTGAGAAATTAATAGATAGAAAAATTATCGATCTGGTGACCGATAAATCCGCTTTCGTTTTACATGGAAATAGGTGACCAGCCAAATGGCTGACCATCACCACGTATACTTTGTGTACTGCAGCAATCTCCGACCGTCCAACCGATGATTGAAATAGATGATTTATATCAGATATGTTGCAATGTCTATGAAATTCGAAGCTTGTGACGTATGTATCTATGTTCTAATATTGTAGGAAGTTGACCACATATATGCTCGAGTTTGCAATTCAAAGTATAAGAATATGATAGGGTATGCCATGAGGCCGAATCTTAGTGCGTGGATATTTCTTGTGATGCCGGCATGTCACATTGGCACTAGCGAGTTCACGCCATTTCGAGTTTGGCTCTGTTAGCCGGCTGCTTTCGTTTTGCGTCATGTATATGGCCATGTTTGGTAGCCAATAGGAACAGTGGAGCTAGCCCAACCGATTTATGCGCCTTTGCTTTGTGGCGAATGCGATAGCTTTGCAACGTTAGCCGGGGCAGGATTTGTTATTCGAGATCAAGGAGATTTTGAGGCTTTTCTATTCCAGAAGCCAAGCTTAGAGCAGCTCGAGAAGGAATGATAACAGCCACCCACCATTATCTCAAAGTTAAAATAGTCTTCGTTGGAAGGAGATCCATGCACTAAAATCAATAGAGTGGGAGATTCAAAGTGGTAACAAGTCACCCTTTGCTTTTAGATATCATATATCCACTTTGCTGCTTCTCTTGATCTCTTCTATGCAAGCTGCATATTTAGAGAAGCCAACCAGCCAGCAGAAGCTAGCAAGTTTGGGAGTTGATGAAGATTATGAAGTTAACAGTATGAAGTCTCATGAAATGAGAGCACTGCTATTAGCTCATGCCTATGGAATCCACTTTGTTAGGGAGCAGTCTTTTGGAGTTTGGCCAAGTTAATTACGTGGTAGATATGATAGTAATATTAGCCTTGAAGACTTAGGATGCTTTAATGGCCTAAAGCAAAGATAAATTTTATTTTCAAATAATAGTAACGTACCCGTAAATCAAAGGTGATAATTAGTTGAGACAACAGGAAGATAGAACTATTAATCAAGAGCATGAGACAGCACTTGGAACCTAATATAAAAGCATTGTTCCAGCATATTGCCCTCGCTTGTGCACATTTGCAACAATATGAAGCAAATGGCATTGATGGAAAAGCTACATATAAAGTCCATCCATATGTGAGAAGACCAACAAGAAATATTTATTATAATTGCCTCCACACTCCTCTCACCAAAAAGAAAAAGACTTTCAGTCTTCAGGAAAAAAGCGAGCCCTTTCGCTGAGGGTGAAAAAGAAAGTCTCAGATTTGGTGTGACCAGTCATAATTTAATTTTTCAGGCGAAAGCTGTGTATGACACACAGAGACAAGTCTGAAAGTCTCAACCACATTCAATTCCTTAAAATGAGGGAAAAAACTAATGAGCAAAACTCCAGGACTTATCTTTATTTGAGTTTATACAATATTCTTTTGTGAGTTTGTGTGATCCATGTCCTTTGTTTAACCTTGAACAAAGTTTCCCATGCATGGAATAATAATCCATGCCAATTTCTGTCCTTAAGTTTGTCTTAAGTCCGACGTGAAATAATAATGAAAAAAAAAAATCAGATGGATATCATCAATGGATGGCTAATCTTGCCCTTGAGATTAGCAGTCAGCCTTGCCTTGCGTTATCCTCCAGTTAACTAGGAGAGGAGACGAGGACATGTGGGTCTACGGATGCACGAATGTCACGTTAGCAATTGATGTGGAAATTGACCATTGAGTTTAGTGTTGATAGGTGAGATCTACCAAACTATCATCCAATTATAAGGCATTAGAAGTACCACGATTTCAGCCTATGGTCCATAAATATGGGCAATCTTTTAACATATTTGCGTTCTATTTTAGCTGGCACCAAATGGATAAGGATCCAATGAGAAGAATACAATCCACCAATGCAATATTTTACATGTCATCCAATTTTATCTACCCAATTATGAGCAACTTAAGTTAACCCACCGCATGCATGCGTTGAAGGATTAATATTGGAATATAGATTTATGGTCCATGTAGAAGTTCCAATTAGGATGTTTTATTTAAATATAAAAATAAAAATTGTATCTTAAGTAATTTGCAAGAGATTAAACATATAAAATAAGAAGATAAAAAATTGGAAAAAAATATAAACCTCGGATTGCATAATTAAATGGAGTGGCCGGTCTAAGATGACAACCTTTAAGGTCTCCATTTATCTCCGTGTCTCATTGATGATTTGGAAAAGAAAACTGAAAATAAAGTAAAACTACTAGTAAGTAACAAGTGTAGCACATTTTTCCAAAGTTGCTCATCATGTTGATTAATTATTAGTGTTGGTCGAGTTATTTCCTCATGAAGAGAGTTGGAACTTAAAAAGGAGGCATT
>JAOXJJ010000359.1:5492530-5519115 GCA_025769935.1 Phoenix roebelenii | reverse complement strand
GCAGATCAGGAGTGGTCCAATGCATTTGGGGGTCTTAGGCAAACTTATTAGTGTTGGTCGAGTTATTTCCTCGTGAAGAGAGTTGGAACTTAAAAAGAGGCATTGCAGATCAGGAGTGGTCCAATGCATTTGGGGGTCTTAGGCAAACTTATTAGTGTTGGTCGAGTTATTTCCTCGTGAAAAGAGTTGGAACTTCAAAAAGAGGCATTGCAGATCAGGAGTGGTCCAATGCATTTGGGGGTCTTAGGCAAACTCACTAAGAGAGGTTTTTTTTCTTTCTGTTTTGTATTTGAGGTCTTTTCTACGGTGGGCCAGCTTAAAATGAGCTCACTAAAAAAGATTTTTTTCCTTTCTATTTTGTCTTTGACGTCTTTTCTGTGGTGAGCCTACTTTGGGCCAGGGCCTTAGCCCTTAGACGACCGTCTCAGTCGCCTAGAAGTTGGGCCAGCCCTGTTGTAGATGATGTAGACTTAACAATTTTGGCTGGTGGCTTGATTCTAATCGCTTGGACTAAACAATCCTAGCCCGTAGCTTTGTTCTAATAGCTTGATCCATCGTTTTCTTAGAGCCTTATAATGTTGCTGATGCTAATCTTTTGCTTTAATACCTATCACAAGCTTTCATTTTCGGATTTATTGATAGACATTTCCTCCCTTCTGCTTTAGTCCTCAGATGTGACCGGTGTCAACATCCAGTTTTGCTTGAAAGGGACCTTTTTAAAACTATGCACGTAGAATTTACATGGTGAAACTATAGCTTGTTCAACGCTCATGACATTTTCCTCTCTGATGTCAAATTTTGCTGTGCTCGCCACATGGAACTCGAAACGCTTGTCTATATCACTCTCTACTCGAGGACGTGAGTTAATTTACTGCAATAACTATTACTTAGAACCCTCTCATTTCATGTTTCTTCCCACTACATTTTTCCCACCACCTTTTACTTAGAGTTGAATATTATTAGAATCATCCTCCCAACTATCAACTTTCTTCTCCCTTTGTGGATGACTGATTTGAATCCTCTATTCTCTAATACCAAGATTACAGCAGTCCCATGCTTGTCACACTCTAGTAGTTCAAGAACCCAAGCCTAGGGAGCTTCTTGCATCGTTATTGCTTTTAATTCCACCTCCTCTTCCACCCTTCCCCATATGCTTCCATTCTTAGTTTCACTTTGGGAGCTCGTCTTCCTCTCTCTCTCTCTCTCTCTCTCCCCGGTCCCTGCTACAATCTTGGTCCCTGTTCCCCACTTTCTCCGGCATGGTGCCACCCTTGGCACGTGGTGCTGACTCCTCACCTAGTGATGGGAATCTGTTTGCAGCGTGTTGATAGCATGCTTGTGAGTTCCACGCCATGGCATTTGGACATATACTCTGCACATCATTTGTATCATAAAATTTAGGGGCTAGATGGAATGAATGGCATCATTGTCATGATAATTTGTGCTTTATCTCATTTGTCGGATTGAAGGCTTAGAGATTTTCCTCCAAATTAACTAGATGTGGCTACAAGGTCCAATGAGCTTATCGGGATCGGGGTTAGATCGAAATCGAAATAGAATCCAGGACGAACCTAAGTTTACTAACTTAGTCGAATGTCTAATTTGTCTTTCGAAACCTCGTTGGCAGTAGGTTAGGTCAAATCGCGCATGCAATCTTTATCAAATCCTACATTTCCACTCTATAGCTGTGCTAAAATTCCAACGATACCCGACCCGATTATCAAACAAATTTGATCAAATCCCTACTCAGAATGAAAAACTCTTGTTCAAAAACTAGCAGGATATGATAATTTATGATGTATTCGGGTCGAATTAGTTTTTGCCACCTCTAAGTTACATTACTGTTTCAACAAGCAAAAGAACTCAAGGCTGGAACGTACGGCATCTCCTTGTGCTAAGCATCTCAGCAGAGAAGTTGGAATATAATGTCCATTAACATTGTAGGGAAGGTCGAAACAAGCTATTGCCACCCGATCTGCCATCTGGTTCTCCTCCAGAAAATGTATGAGAGGCATGAAAAGAATCCAATAAAGCTTTATACTTCCAAAGATCATTTATCTATGATGTTGGATAGTGGACTCATTGGACATGGGTATCATGCAGCAATATGAAGTGCTAGAAAATATCATAGAGCTGCACTTTCTGGTAGTGCTAAATGCCAGAGAATATTGCGTCATGTAGCAATGCTATGCACCCTGGACTGTCCTAGTCTGAGTCCATCACTCTGCTTTATTGCAGGGCATGTTTCCTATTCACGGCGCCATGGAGGGTCCCCCCATCACTTAAGTCAATATGTAGGCCCTGTACTTCTCTTGATTGGATTCTTAGAGCTCTCCATTTTTGACCTAAAGTCAGTAGCTCCTGCTATCTTGATTGCTGGTCGCAATAAAGTATTTCCAGCTCTTTCTTATGCATGGTTGCAAGTAGTTTTGGTTAGATCTATGCCTATCCTATACCTTGACTCGGTTTGAATGCAATCGATATGCAAAATTTAGACTTATGGTTTGGATATATATCACAAACTTCGATGGAATTGAATATAGCCAAAGTCAATCTGCTCGGATCGAAACCAAGCATGATAATGATTAAAATGAAAACCTAGGCTCGAAATAGAGATCAACTAAAGCAAGAATATGACCTAACATGTTGGATCTGCTTGGATTGGAAGATAATTTGGATCAAAGTCCAGATTCGATCTAACCCTAGTTTGGTTTGGGTCTGGCATTCAGCTTGACCCAAATCCAAGCTAATTCTCTAAATTCTTTTCATTTCGCGTCATTGTACCTCGAATGGAGCCAAACCCCCTAAAACAAGGAAGGATCCACTCCTCGTGCTGCTTAGATTTTGTTAGTTAATTAGGCTTAGCTATAACGTGTACATCACCTTAATGGGTGAATGGGGGACATGAAATCATGGGAAACAGTGGAACCGTATCCAAATAGTAAAAGATCCCCGTGGGAGGCTACAAACAGCCTCCAAGATCCTCTACATGGATCCCCCAACCTCATCTTTCGTTATTTTGCTCATGGACTCTAATATGGATTCATTTGAGGGACCCCTAGTTTTGGGCATATATGCATATCGTATCATAGATTTTAGTCTCATGGGTGGAACTCTAAAGCTTTATAAAATGGGGGGACTAATAGAAAAAAAGGAATCCAAACAAGAAAGGTGTTGGATTGAGGCAATCCAATATATGCGGCCCATTTTGGAAATATACTTTGCACATCATCTTTATCATAAAACTTAGGAGCTAGATGAGATGAATGGCATTGATAAGGTCGGAGGGACTGCTTCTCCTCAGAAGTATTGTCCGCTTTGAAGGGAGTTTCATAGTCTCTTCACAACGTATGGTTTTGCCCCGCAAAAGGCGCCTCTGAAGAGAAAGGGATAGCCCCCTCCATTTAAGGAACAGATCTATCTGCTATCTAGTCGACGTTGCACTAAGTTCGGACCCTTTAATCCTGCAACATAGCCCCCCAGCGGAGGGATCTGTGCCGGGGTCAAGAGCTCTCAATGAAAGCACCATTGATGAGGTCGGAGGGTACCCCCGAGCTTCAGAGCTCAGTCTCCACCGGTCTCAGACAGCTTCTCCTCAGAGGTATTGTCCACTTTGAAGGGGGTTTCAAAGTCTCTTCCCAACGCACGGTTTTGCCTCGCAATAGGCATCTTTGAAGAGAAAGGGGTAGCCCCCCTCCATTTAAAGAACAGTCCTTTCCGCTATTTAGTCGATATGGGACTAAGTTCGGACCCTTTATTCCTACAACAGGCATCATCCTCATGTTAATTAATTTACGCTCTCTCTCTCTCTCTCATTTGTCACATTGAAGGCTTAGAAGTTTTCCTCCAAATTAACTAGACACAACTAAAGGGGCTAAAACTCTAACCATGCCAGATTTGATCATCAAAATAATTTGATCATAAACTGACTTCAGAATAAAAACCCCTTGATTCAAAACCAGCTGGATATGATAATTTTAGGATGTATTCGGGTCAAATTAGTTTTTGCCACTTCTAATCATTATTGTTCTTTTTGGCAAGCAAAAGGGCATAAGGCTGAGGTTTTAACTGCAAATAAGAGACCCTACAGAATCTACCTGTGCTAAGTAAAGCAACTCATCGGAGAACTTGGTAGATAATGTCCATGTAACATTGTACGGAAAGTTGAAACAAGAATGACATCCAATCTGCTATCTGGTTTTCCTCTAAAAAAGTATGAGAGGTATGAAAACAATTCAATAAAGCTTTATAATCCCAAATATCATTTATGCATGATGGTAGATAGTGGATCATTATTCATGAGTATCATACAATAATATAAAGTACTAGAAAGCATTATAGGGCCGCACTTTCTGGTAATGGTAACTGCAACCATTTTTTGCACCATTTATACGGCCACTTACATAGCTCAAGCAAGCCAAAAGCTAGGGAGGATTGCATTATGTAGCAATGCTCTACATTTTGGACTATTTTAGTCCAAGCCCATTGATTTAGAAGGATCATTAGACTCGATGTGGACTACTTTAACTACTATGGATAGGGCTTGATAGGATTCGGAAACAAGTCCACCATATTGGGTAGCTGAGTTGTGAACCAAATTTTCTAAAACCATAACTTGATCGTACGACGCCTGATTGAAATGACCTTTTTTAAATAAATTAAATAACTTTTCAAGATCTATGATGTGGTGCTTTCCCTACAAAGGCCGCATCCCTAGCGATCAGTCTCAAATTCTATCATTTAGGCCCTGAAATAGGTCGGTTAAACTGTAAGTTTTTTTTTCGAGAAACACTTTATCGAGCAAATCTCATCATTCGAGAAGAATCAGGCAGAGCGAGACAAGATAAAGTTATTGTAGAAATCAAGATCTACCTCTTATAGAATTTTAGTTTTTTAAGTTTATTTCTATCAGTCATGTTTATTTTACGAAAGTAAGTCCTATTAGAACTAGAAGATAAATCTAATCCAAATTGTACCATAACAAACCTCACCATTATATATAGAAGTTATATACGTCAGTTTCATCATCATGAATGAAAGTACAGGAAATGTAAATTCTATTTTCAAAAAAAAATCATATTTTTCTAAAAAAAATTTGAAAAATTCGAGTTGAACAAGTTGAGGAAATTCTTCATTCTTCCCGATCTATTCACCCATTATGCTGCACTTTATTGTAGGGGCATATTTCTCATTCGCTGTGCCATGCATGGTCACCCCTCCACATGCTCGCGTCCAAACATGCCTAGAGGAACTTTCTCACTTAGAGCCAACATAAAGGCTTGCATACTTTTCTTGATTGGATTCTTTTGGGCTCTCCATTTTTAGCCTGGAGTCGTTGGCTTCTACTCCCTTAATTGTTGGTCGCAATAAAGCATTTCCAGCTCTTTCTGATACATGTTTACAGGTGGTTTTGGTTAGACCTATGCTATCCTATACCTCGACTCAATTAATGAAATCGGTATGCAAATCCTAGACTTATGGTTTGGATATATATCCATCCAAAACAAGCTTGCCAATAATTAAAAGAAAAAACTTAGGCTTGAAATAGAGCTCAGCCAAAACCAAAATATGACCTTATGGGTTGGATCCACTTGGAACCGAAGCTAATTTGTATTGGATCTAACCCTAGTTTGGTTTGGGTCGGCTTTCGGCTGGAATCCAACCCAATTCTCTAAATTCATGTTTTCACTTCACATCATTGTCCCTCAAATAGAGCTAAATCCCCTAAAACAAGGAAGGATCCACTCCTCTTGTTGCTTAGCTTTTGTTAGTTAGTTAGCCTTAGGGAATACGTGTACATCACCTTAATGGGGGACATGAAATCATGGAAAACAGTGGAACAATATCCAAACGGTGGGATATCCCGTCGGAGGCTACAAACAGTCCAATATCCTCCACATGGATTCCTCCAGCCCCATCTCTGGAAACTTAGCTTATGAACTCTAATATTGATTCATTTGAGGGACCCTCGTTTTGGGCATATATCCATATCTCATCATAGATTCGAGTCTCATGGATGGAACTCCAAAGCTTTATAAAAAGGGGGAAATAATAGAGAAAACAAGAGTCCAAACAAGAAGGGACCGGGTTGGATTGGGGCAATCCAATGTATGTGGCCCATTCTGGGTGGGGATTTAGAGAGTTTACCTTCGTGTACCAGCGATGGCTCATGAGAGAGACTTGGCACGAAAAGGAAGGAGGCAAAGCGCCATGCTTGGATGAACTCTCGATCACAACTAAATTGGGTAGGTGGATGTAAGGTAAAAAGTATTATTTCATTCATTGCATCTAGACAATGGAGGACCCTGGATCTATGGTCCCATGAGTCCCATTCTTCCAGCCTACGTGGGCATGGGTCGGGTGAAATTGGACCCCTTAAACTAGACTCTACCTAATTTCATAAAGTGTGCTCAAAGTAACTCGAGCACAGATCCTCTACAATGCATGAGCCACACTGCAGAATGTTGTACAGCCTTGGATGGCCGCCATCAGGAGATGGATGGTCATTAAACTATAGCAGCATCATGAGATGGTCGGTTATCAGAATATGCACAGGCTACACTGTAGAATGCTGTGCAACCCTGGAGGACCTTGGCCTGATCTATCGACCCCATGAGTCCCATTCTTCCAACCTGAGTGGGCATGGGTCTAGTGAAATTGGACCCATTAAACTAGATGCTACCTAATTTCATAAAGTGTGTTCAAAGTAAGTCGGACATGGATCCTTTGTAATGCACAGGCTGCATTGCAAAATACCGTGCAACCTTGGATGGACGGCAGCCATCCAGCTTTCTGTAGTGTGGCCTGCATACCGTAGAGGAACCTAGTTGAAGAATCAAAGTAACTTCGATTTTAAGCAATCTAGAACAGATCCAATCATGTAATAATGTTAAAGAAGATAACTAAAAGTTGGATCTATATAGTTGATGCTGCTGTAGTTTTCATAGAAGCGCTTGTGTACGTTGCAATCCTTTTTCTCCAACTAATCAACAGATGAGTATTAATGAGTCGACCAAATGAATGACACAAGCTTTTAAACTGACCCAGCTGTTGGGTGAGCTCTCCTTTTATATTGGTTCATCTTCTTAATGAATTCGATGGCTTACCATTTTTTTTTCTTTCAACAGGAGAACTTGGTACGTAAGCCATCCATAGTCACATATGCCTGTGTGCAAACACAAACAAATAAGAAAAGAAGAATAAAAGGGGTGCAAGAACTTGACCCCAGTCATGATGATCAAAAATCTTCAATTGGAAAATTCTAATGGCACCTGTAGTAATGATAGTTGGGTTATGCAAGCAAGGTTACTTTGGGCCTCACAAGCAAGGCTATTTGTTCAACGCAGCTTTAATTGCAATACCAAAAGCTAGTTGTTTCCGACTGTACTCACTCCTTAAGTCAAGGCAACAAAGGTGAAGTTGGAAATATTTAGCCAAGGAAAAGCTCTTGTAGGCTCCCTGCCGTAACTGGAACCGGCAAATCTACAGCTTATGTCATAACTTAGATGAACCAATCAATGGATGCCAAATTCTGAGATAAGGGATGCGAAGATCTGCTAACGTGAAGTGGATTCAACACCTCGGATTTAATAAATCTCAAGTGGAGGTGTGATGGATCCCATACAGAGAATTCACTGGTCCTAGACCGTTAATAATTTGATACGTGATCTCTGTTATATAACTAAACAACTAAGCACCTTGGAAGCTGCTCGCCTGCTCCTCAGGATGAAAGAAACAAAACAAAAAAAAAATAGTGGCCGGTTTCAGTTAGGCCCGACCAACTTTTTTTTTTTTTTTTTTGTGCACCAGCGTCCCATTGCATTAAGCCATGAGTACGTCCAAAATAATCATAGCACAAAACACGCTCTAGTGCCACCAGCACGTGCTCCAAACCTTCCATGAGACGGCTCCAGAGTGGTGTGCTGCAAAAGAGGCGATTCAATCCGCCGCACTATTCGCCTCTCGAAAGACATGCGCGGCTCGGAATGAGTCCAACTCCCCCATAAGATGACAGATGTTATAGACTAAAGGGTGCAAATCTGGCCTGGCACACTCGCTCTAGATTCAGTCAACCACTATAACGGAGTCTCTCTCGAGAAGGACCGGGCTCCATCAACTTTAATTGACTAATTGTCTACCCAAGGACAGACCCATAAAATCTTCATAGGATGCCATGATGCATGGGATTAGATAAGCTGACACCATGTGCAATGGGATTATTTTTAAGCAGAGCCTTCCCCTTGGCAGGTTGAGCGCCCAACAAGCCCGTTCCCGGCGCCTCGAGGCACATGGTTGCCGGCGGGGACAAGGCGGCATCGAATCGCACGGTTCGATGATGATTCCTCGCCTTTTCTTTTTCTTTTTCTGAATGAACGAGCTCTAAATCCCGACTAGATGATGAACCGGAGACAATGCACCTGCTATGTATGATCTTAAGCAATGCAAGTGTGACTCGAAAATCTCAGTAACTCAATAATGTGGGACTTTTCTATTGCAAACCTTCATCTTGCATTGTACCATTTGTTGGATGGCATGTCGGATAAAGGAGCAATGGAAGAGCCCCACAGCAGCAGAGTAATTTGATAGAGCCAGATTTCCAAGTTGATTATTTTTTGATGGATCTTTGGATTGGGTACTAATTCTAGTCTGTGGATCTTGAAAATAAAACTGGGGTTGGTGCATGAGAAAGATTCACAATTAATGTCTAGAGGAGTTGAGTGGTTTAAAGGCGATGCACCTCAAGGGTTGTGGAAATAAAAAATGCAAATATTAATATACCGTGGGCATTCGTTGGATTGCTTCCTAGGGTGCTGTATGGTAAAACGTTCAAATGCAGTGATGGTGGTACGTCGCAGAGTGTGGGAGTATGTTCAAGTAGAAATGAACCCAACTTGGCTGGGCTACAAGTCACCTAGCCATAGTAACTATTAAGGAATAATAGTTCTATATCGGATAAATTAAAAATTTTTATGGTACTTATTTATTCTTTGAATTATTCTGGTATTATTGGTTTTATTAGTCAAAAAATATTCAAAAGTTCATAATATTGTAATTTATATTTTAATTATTTGTAAATTATATTAGGAATGCTTATGATCTAGGACGACCCCTCACCCCTCGATATGGACTATTTTGGCCGTTAAGAAGAGAACTAGATAGAATCCTGGGACAAAATTCTCCACATCGAGATGTCAATTGCATACCAAGCATTCGGATACCATAATTTGCCTATGACCAATTGAGGTGCTTTTTTTTTATTTGAAATCCGGCAATTTTCAAGAGCTCTTGACGTGGCACGCGTCTTAAAGGATGGTGCACCCGAGCGATCGGGCCAAATTCCATTATTTCGATTCCAAAATGGACCAGCTAATTCAAAAATTTTACATATCTCCTAATCTAGGAAGGATTAAATGTATTGACTAAAAAAAATCGATATAGAAGTCAAGATTTATCTTCAATAAGATTTTAGCTTTTTCATAATTATTTTATTAGTCATGTTTTTCGAAAAAGTTGTATCCTCTTTTAATTAGAAGATAAATTCGACCACAATTATATAAAGATATACCTTATTAGTATAAATAGAAACTACATAACTCAGTTTATTATTCATTAATAAAAAATAAAAACGAGAGCTAGATACTACTTTCATATTTTTTTTTATTTTCCTAATTTTTTTTAGGAAATTTCAGTCGAGTAGGTTGAGAAAATTACTTCCCCCTCTTCAATTAGATCAGCTCATGTATGATGTATTAGGAATAATTGATACCATCTATTATTTAGCAGTTGTACTTATCACTCTTGTTTATTGTTTTTATGTCCTCTAATATTTGTTTTCACATGAATGAATACTTAAATATATCAATAACCTTAAATCATTGTATCTTAAGTCTTTCTTGATTATTAGTTATCTATTTTTTTCCACAAACTTCTGGTTGTATTAAGATTCTCTTCTAGAATAAATTACAAAAATCTTTTTGAGATTAGAGGCAAATTACACTTACACCCAATAGTATGATAATCCTATAATTACCTTCCTGACATTTATTTTTATCCAATACTTCAACTCATAACTTAATAGAATGTTAGTCAAATCGTTAACTTTTAATAGGACCCAAATGCCACATATGATTTTTTTTGAAAATGACCAAAAGAACCTTACAAAAACCTTCCTAGGATTTATATTTATTACACTTACACCCAATATTTTGTAAAAATCTATACTTACACCCATTCTCTATAAGAAAATATGACACCTCTCTCACTTTTTCAACTCTCGAAACTCTTCGAAGTATTACATCTTCAAAAGTTTTCTTCTCTTCGAGATTAAGTGTCTAAGGGTTCTTTTCCACTTCGCCAACCGACCACAAGTGTCCCTTCACAACGAGCGACCAACAACAAGCTTTCTTTCCAACCGACATCCGACGATGAGCATTTTTTCTGACCAGCCTCTGTCCTTCATGGTCAAGTTTTGTTCTCACTTCCGGCCCACCACATTATAGAGATCGAGATGCCGATGCATTATTTGTTGATTTTGAGTTCTACCTGTCAAATACTATAGATATGATTTCTTAATATTGTCGTTGTGAATAAAGATTCCTATATCTACATATAAAGCTATAATAGCTCTAGTAGCCTATCATCAAAAGAATCCAAATCAATACGTGCGTGAGAACTCTTCTTTTTTGGATGGCGCATCAGTTGTGGTTCTATAGCCTAGCTTAGACCATGGACAAGCTAGCTCAAGCGATAAAACTCTTAATATTAGTTCCCTACAACAGAAATTTTAGAAGCATCCACTTACTTGTGAAGCCTAGATTGCTTTTTTCTTGGTACATGGTTCTTTTCTGATAATTCATCGAGATCAAACTCAGACCCATGGCATCTCACTCCTGATATCCTCCTTGGGTGGATGTTATATCACTTAAGGCTAGTTTGGTCATTTTTTAAATTTTTTTCTTATGTGGCATTTAGGTCCCATTTAAATTAATGGTTTGGCTAATATTCTGTTAAGTTATGGGTTAAAGTGTTGGATAAAAACAATTTCAGAGGGATAAGTGTGAATTTTTTAAACTCTTGGACGTAAGTATAATTTACCCCTAATCTTAGGTGCTTTTTGTAATTTACTCATCACTTAGGAGCAATTTTGACTTTTTATATGAAGTAAATGGATTCACTAACACCATTAATTTAACTGGATGTAAGTATAAGTTTTACAAACTAATGGGTATAAGTATAATATATGTAAACCTCAAGGAGATTTTTGTAATTTACTTTCATTTTTAGTTATCCATTTTTTTCACAAACTTCAGAGGATTCTCTGTCTCTCTTCTATATTTCAAAATTTTGCCCCTTTTTGAAATTGATCTACAATGATGAACTTGTGACTAATGACCCACTTAAGCTAGTAGGGCTGGAAGTGGGCCGGGCCATACACCCAACCCGAAGCCAGCCCAATGTTTTTTTTTGGGCTTCGGGCTAGGCTTAGGCTCGAAAATTTTTAGATAATACAAGCCCGAGGTCCGACTCGAGCCTAGACCCCAACTTGATTGGGCCTGCCCAAATGACCCATTTAGGACAAAAATAGATTTGGCTCGAATCCGATTAAAGTTTAATATTTCATAATATTGCTTAATAAGTAAATAAGCTAGTTAGAAATTATGTTCTTTTCTATAACACAAGTAAATTATACATCATACATTACTTTCAGCTAAACCCATTTTAATTTGTCCTTTACTTCCTCATTATTCTCTTTAAACAATAATATAAAAAACAAATTAATTTGGGCTCTGTGTCAGGCCTTGTTTGGGCTTAGGGTTGGGCCAAGCTCGGGCTGGTCCAATGACATACCGAGCCCATCCTGAAAAACAAAGGAGTCTATATTCAAGTCTAAATCCGGTCTAAACTCTTTCGGGCGTAGCCCAAAGCCCAGCTCGAAGCTGGCCCAGCCTAATGGCCTTCAGGTCGGTCCAAGCCCATTTTCAGCCTTGTAAGCTAGAGAATTGATTGGAATTCCTTTTTTTCTTTATTTACTTTTCTTGAACAGCAATACATATAGGTCCATATAAACAATTTCTCCACTAGGCATGAACAATGGCCTGGTGTCAGCCAGCCCATCTTATTTGCACCCAGGTTTGTGATGCCAACCGAATTTGAGCCACGGCAGCTCCACTTGTTGGCATGTTATTTGAAACCGAGGTCAATTTGCATCAATGCAAGTTGGCTCAGCCAATAAACATTCCCACGTTTACTTATGGTGGGGAAACATTGTTCCTTAATTTCAGAAGATATCTCCAATGCAGCCTCAGGTAATGGTATTAAATAGCAAGTAGCGAGGCTGAATTTATGCTATAAACCTTGTTGCTGTATTAACTATTTGAATATTTCCAATTGGAGCCAGTTAGGCTGCTCAAGTGGGTTGAGTTTGGCCAGAGCCCACTCTTCAAATAAGAAGGCCCAGGACTGAGTTATGTCTGTAACTTTTAATTCTAGGTCTGCTTTAAATTAGATGGTGCGACCAATCTGAAGCGTAGTGAACTAAGTGAAGCTTATAGGAGGTTTTCATGGATCATGCAGGCCAAAAAAATAAAGAAAAAAAAATCTCAACCTAATTCTTGATCCATGCAAGATCTTCGGTTGCTCGAAGATTCAAAAAGATACTCAATCGGTCCAACAGAATCAAGTAATTCATGATCTTTATAGCCAATTTTTACAGCAACAGTTGGAGTGGATATCGTGAGTTTACCAGATACAACTCTTTTAAGTTTGGTCCCTATCAAAAGCTTCTTTAAGTTCTCACCGGACAAAGGGCTCAATCAAGTAGGACCAATCCATAGGGTGGGCACGCTATAGTTCTACTTGGAAAAAGAGTCCAATCCGATTGGGCTCATTGGATCTATTTAAATACGTTTTTCTTCACCAAAGCCAAAGCTTTAGTCTCCACTCTCTCGATGCTTAATTTTTTTTGTTGGGCTCTCCTTTTACAGCAAGGCTCTTCTTTTGTAGCTGGAATTTTTTGGTTGAGAGGACGTGGGTATACTTTAATAGCGTTTATGGCAGTAACAATGCTCTCGAAGAAATAGAGCCCACTTAATTGTAACCCTTGATACCCAGCATTTGCATCTTAATGTGTCGCATAGCTGTTTGTCTTTTAAGGGGAGAGTATCATATCTTTCTATAATGTCTAGTAATGTTTGCAATGGACTAGGCCGGGAGCTGATTTAGGACTTATCTCAATGGTTAAGCAATTAAGCAAGTGACTAGGTAGCCGGGACATCCAAACCCAAGGCTAGAAAGAAATTCTAGGAAATAAACGCAAGGAGGAGACTGTTACCAAAAAAAAAAGAAAAAAAAAACTCAAGAAAGTTGTAACAACCTAGGACCTCACTCAAAATGGCTAGCCGGAAGGTATTATTTAGGCTCCTTAGTCCTGTATAAGTACCCAAGATCTCCTCGACGAATAATCGATGTGGGACTAAACATACGTCCGCACGGATCCTCACATACTCCAATCTTTCAAGCCTTGACATCCTCGTCTGGCTAAGGATTCAAATCTATTCAAATCTAATCACATGCACCACAATAGACTAATGGTCAGCCTTCAAGAATCCGGCTACAGTGTCTTCTAGTCCATATAGGCTAGGAGCCGAATTTGCTCTGATTACATTTGTAACAACCTAAAACTTCACACAACATAACTAACCAGAAAGTATTATTTAGGCTTTTTAGTTCTGTATAAGTACCAAATATCTCCTCAATGAATAATTAATGCGGGACTAAATATACGTCTGCATGAGTCCTCATAGAAGTGACTACTCACCACCCTCGCCAGAATTCCTGCTCTCATTTGCTTAGCCAAGAGCTTAGCAAAACAGAAAAGTCATCAAATAAATATTAGAGTTTACCTTTGTTACAAAAGAAATAACTAAATAATTAAGGAAAAAAAAGAAAAATAATAGATTTTACCTAATGGCTTAGGTCAGCTCCAAGTAGGCCTCTTGAATTCTGCTGCCTGAGTCTGGACTTTTCCGTGTGCGGAGTTGCGGTCTCTCCAGTCCAACGCAAGCTTTTCCAAATCCACGACCCGGCGGCCGCGGAGGGTCGGACCACCGACTGCCATCCATCGGACTTGGAACGCGCTGACCAAAGAGGGTCAAGTTCCATGAACCTTTCTTTTTGTTTTTTTTTTCCTCTCTTTTTTTCTTTTTTTGGTTGACTCCACGCAAGATCGACGTGTACAAAATATGAGATTTTATTACAAGGCCTTTTACAAAGATTGTTATCTTTAAAGCAAACGAACTATTTATCTTCTTTTATGATATCAACGGTTGGATCCATAAAATTTATTTTGATGTCGCGAAAAATAATGAATTATTCTTTTGGGCAAAAGATGTTACAATACTTTCGGAGGTTGCACCGATTTTCTATAAAAATAAAATAATATTTTTAAGTTAGATTATGTATTAACTGAAACTTTATTTTTATTAGATATATAGTTATTGACCAAATAACATTGTCACCTTTTTATTATTCTATACAGTTTTCTTGCAATAATGACAAAAAAAATAGATCAACAATAACCGCTAATTCATTACCAAATTAGTGCAATATATTGATGAATTGTCGAGTAATGAGCATTATATAGCGCTGCTATCTATGCATGATAAATTAAATAACATTTGCTACTTGTCTAATCTACTCCTTGTTGAATTTTTTTGGGAGTAAAATGTTACCAATAATGGTTTTGATAGCAAAATATTTAGTTATACCAACAAATGCAGTTTGGAAAGTCCTCGGGAATCATTACCAAGGATCTGGGTTTGAATCCACCCATCATCCAGATTTCAGCCAAAATTTTTCTAATCATTTTTCTCAAAAAAAAAGATAAATCCAATTGGATCAAATTATAATTAGATTAATGCTAAAAATATCAAATTACGTCCGCTACATCATTATTACGCATATATATGATTTGGTCAGGATGAAATTAGATCAGTCCCGGTTACAAGTTATCGCAAGGGCTAGGGGTTGGTTCCAATTTAAATTCATGGAAACCTTTGCTTTAGGCCTAGGCCAAGGGGTCGGAAAACCTAAACATGAATCGAACCAATCCATTACGTTAATTTGTTTTTTGAATGTTTGCCGGGATTTTAGGCGTCATTATCATCTTGTTGAATTTATTTTATTGAATGCATGCATCATAAACCAGTTTCATTTTTTTATTGTTAATTCTCATAAATACGCTCACGATTTGGATTAACATTGCCTTTTTGTGTAATATTTCAACTTTTTGCTTTTTGTAATTTATAATATACAATTAATAAGTATTTGCTTGGATGGTATCATCTTTTGTCATTTGAGCAACCGATGGGGATTCCGATTCCACTTGGAGCCAAGGGTGTCTCCAAATCCAAAGAAGCTTCCAAGAAACAGCGATGCAATTAGCAAGACTAATCCTGTATCGCCCTGGCTCGTCCTTATGCCATGCTCCAACGTCCAAGCCACGCGGCCCAGGCCGGTTACGTGCCGCACCTTCCTTCATTTGGGAATGCACCCATCCGAGAGGGACGGCCATCTTTCTTTAAAGAGGTTGGAAAAGAAGAATAAAAAAAGAAAATTATATTTCTACCTGTCATTATAATATATAGAAACAGTCTTTATATAGAATTAGAATGGCTAACGAAATTTGGTAAGATAGACTATGTTTGACACAATCAATCACAAACCAATTAAGATGAAGTTTGGTAAGACCGACTAAGTTTGGCCCCTAGCTAGTGTAGTTGGCTACTTTAGTTCATTTGCCAATTGGCATTATGCAAAATGATAAATATTATATATACACGTGAGTCTGGATGGATTTGGTTGAGGTTGCTATCAGCTTCTCTGGATTCTGCTTGTACCAATTTATGAGTTTGGTGGTCGAACTCCAAAATACTAGAATAATCTAGGATACGAAGTTGGCAGGGTCAAGTTTAATCTCTAGCCAAGTTCAAGTTGGAATTTATCTATCAGTTCGGTCCAACTATTTGCTGTTTTTGTTCTTTCTTAATTATCCATCTTTATAAACAAATCAAGAGGCAATGACAATTACATGCCGATGCACATACGTAATATAAAAATTATCTAATGTATATGGTATGCCACTCTATGGAAGCTGGTAACAAATAATTGCACTGTCATTCTAAGAAAGAATCTAGCATGATGATATGCATCAATATATCTTCAACTCCCAATTTTTTTCACAAAAAATATATCTTGATTCATTAGCATGATCCTACAAGCCTTTTAATACTAGGTTTTTCATAAAGAAAACTTTATATAACATAAATACATAGGATATGGATATATAAAAGTCCTTGAGTGATTGCAAAGACTTCCTGAAGAGTTATTTATTTGCCTACAATTCAATCGCATGCAATTCAATTATAGATTGCAATTTAATTATCTCTAATGGGAATTGCAGTTGTAGAAGAGGTCTAGTTTGATTGCGCATAACTAAAACTATAAATTCAAAACAGGTGTTTGTCGTTTCATTTGGAAAGAGGTATGGATATCTTGTAATTTAGATGGTTACCTTCTGGAAAATATCGAGCTATTTACATCTTTCATTACAGCATAATATTTATCATATTATTTTATAACAATAAAAAAAATTCTAATAAATTATTATTGTATTTGTATAACAATAGTTACAATAGTGTAGCAACAATTACATGCTCGATCGAAAAGGATTTTCTCAATTATAAGAAATATTGTAATTGGAACTACAACTGATTTTGATTGCAATTCTAGTTACAAGTTTCAGGCCTCTTTTTGTTAATGAATTGTGGTTTCCATCTATAATTATAAACATTCAAACAACATATAATCAGTTGCAATCAATATATAACCGCAGGTGCCGATTGCAAGCAAACAAACAACTCCTAATTAGCTGAATCAACAATTGACCTCATAACTTGATTAAGTTTCTAGGTCAAAGCGCCAACTTACCTACTGGGATTACATTGATCTAGTGAAAAAACTTACATCCAAATCAATTGTCACCAAAATGATTCCTCGCAAATGCCACATTTTTGCGCATGCGCACCGAGCATTTATGTGCATCCTAAAATTGTCATCATCTAATTACGGATAACCAACTAATTTTGGCTAATAAATAGTGCATCCCTGATTAGCTAAAGTAGTTGAGATGCCTTGCCACTTTTATGATAGGGCTTTCATTGTGAAGACCCAACCAGTACATGGCTGCAATGAAGTACTGTTTCGAGGTTTTGTTTGCAAACCTAACTCCCTAGTTAGAATGCATGCAGCTCGTTTTTATTTAGTGTGTTTAGTGGGAAGGTTGGGGACCGCGCATTATGACTGGAATTGGTGCCATACAAGTTGTATGAAAGGGATTTAACGTTTACAAAATCTCCTTAAAATCAATTTTCTTATTGTTGTAAAGCTGTTGCTTGGGATTAAGTAGGTTGAAACCCAACCCTATATGTTGAATCTTCCTAACCTATAATAGTAGCCATGGAAGCCCCAAGTCAAGCCAGCCAAGCCTGACATGGAAGATATGAAGCTCCGTCAACTAAACCGAGCTCGTTAGGCGTCAAGCAATTAAAGCGTGTCCTCCGTGCCAACTTGCTTGAGAAAAAAAATCCATCATTTTCACGCAAAACAGGCAAAATAATAATTTTAAAAAAAACATCTTTTTCTAGCATCAATAGTTTTTTTTTTAATAAGATAGATGGTTCATGCATATCTAGCATGATGCATCCCATCTAGTCAGAAAATCGAATATCATCTGACAAGTCGGTCCAAAGTACTTCTTTAGAATGCTCTACTACAAAAAAGGTAACTGTCTTAGGATAGATATGCCCGGCCATCTGTGAGGTATACTCTCTCGGGCTCCTCCAAATATCAAGTAAGAGTAAGTCCCCCCAAACCAATCTGACTCTGGATCGAGCTAATCACTATCGTTGAGTCCTTCTCAGGCCGCCCTCAGCTCTGCTTCAGGAATTGAGACATCAAAAATCAATGATCCACCTGCTGCGATCAGCCTCGAGTCCGAGTTTTGGATCATGAACCTAGCTCCATTTCTACTGCCTCTGCCTATCACACTACCTTCGAAATCGACCTTAAAAAAGCTTGAGGGTAAGATCTCCTAGATAATATAAATCAATTGGGACGCTATGGGAGCAGAAAGAAAGTCCTAGATGCCCCAGTCTATATTAGTCTCTTTGGCCGTGAAAGGAAAGGAAACCTCAGTAGCCTGCACCATCGCCCTTTCCACAACAAACCTGTGTCCTCTTTTAAGTTGCCCCCAAAGATGAGTGATATAGACGGCCCTAATGTCCCACACTAGAGAACTCGCTGCCGGCTCTCCCCTGTGGAGATTTTAGAAATATCTAGACGGATGTCGAAGGTTGAACAAACATCGGAAAGAGATACGCATGGCTCCAAACACAAACCGCCCTCCGGCGCTAAAACAGAGCATTGTCAATAGTCTCCACCGTTGAGTGACGGCGAGGGCAAATCGAGAGATGTTCATACCTCGACCACTCGATACTCTCCTGGTAGGCAGATGACCGCAAGCTAATAGTTAATACTACAACAGCGATAATAAGAGCAGGATTTCCAAAAAAAAATCCCATTTCTAATGAATTTCCAACATACAAAAACAAAATAATAAAAAACACAATGAAAACTGATCCTGCCAGTGACAACGAATGAAAAATTCTCTGTACACAAGCGAATAAAAAATAACTGAAGAAAAAAAAATACAAATTAACGTCGCGATAACTTAGAAGGTGTGGCCTCTAAGCCGGTATGAGGAAGCGAGGCTTCTTGAAGGCCAGAGGGCTCTGCACCTCCTCCTCCTCCGCCACCACGCACCGCCTCGCTGCATCGAAGGCGAATTCCGGCACCGGTGGCAGGTTCAAGTCGAATCCCCTATCACTCGATCCTGCCCCTTCCGACATCGACGCCGCACCGCCGGCGCCGGCGGAGGTGGCTCCGCCGCCGAGGTTTCCTTCATAGTGGCGCCTCTTATGCCCCCCGAGAGCCTGCCCAGACGGGAAAGTCTTCAGGCACACCGAGCACTGATGGACCCTCCCGCTGCTGGAGGCGGCAGCGGCCGACGACCCGCACGCCGACGCCGCCGGCGAGGTGGTTGAATCCTCGCCGGTGGTGAGCTTCCGGTGGCTCGCCTTGTGCCCGCCGAGCGCCTGGTAAGAAGCGAATGCCTTGCCGCAGACCGAACACTTGTACGAAAGCTTCTCCTCCAGTCCTGGAGCGGCAGCCGTCGTCGTCGCAGTCCCCGAGCCAGAATTCAGAAGCGGATGTCGGTGACCGGAACCGCCGCGAGCGAGCATGACGAGACAGAGAGCGAGATATTCCTCCTCAGTCGGCGGGTGGTCGAAGAAGCGGTGGTGGCGCTTGGAGCGCTTCCTTTTCGCCCATCCTTCCAAATGAGGAATCTCCTCGTCGCTCATCTCATGAGTCGTCGTCGGGTGAATCGGTGCCGCCGCCGTAGTCTCGAGAGCATCCACAGCCATCGGAGCAACAAAATCAAGATCAACTAGAAAGAGATCCAAAGAGAGAAGGAGAGAAGAGAGAGAGAGAGGTTTTTTTCAGGGGCTCTTGGGTTGTAGATTGGGAGTGAGGAGTGAAGGGGTAAGGGGGAGTGTTTCATATATATAGAAGGTAGTAGGGAGTGGAAGGTGGGAAGTTGCGTCGGAGTTGGGTAGCTAAAGGTCGGGTCAGAGTAGGATAAGCACTGCGAGTCACGTTAAAAGGGTAAAGACTACAGAGAGAGGTGTGAAGAGTAGCGGCAGTTGTTGAGAGGGTGGAAGGAAGCAAAGAAGAGGCATGGGTCAACGAGGAAGCATGGAGTGAGTGGTGGAAAGAGGCGACTTGGTGGAGAAGGCTGGTGACCGATTCTTTAGTCAAAACAATGCAAAGCCGGACTCTTCCTTCAAAGAAGTCCATGGACTTGAATAACTTGTTTGTTAACCTGCACCGGTTCAATAAGGACACGATTTGGAGGTCGTGAGGGATGATGTAATATGGGATGGATTGGAGTTCAAGCGTCGGCCCTTGGTCCTGGCTACTAGATTCGCGGAAATGACATGCCGCGTCGTCGGTATCGGTTGGAGGCGGTGGGCGCGTTGGTGGACCTTCTAGAACGGCACTTGGCATCTTCGTCGGAAGCAACGACGTGGAAACCACGTGTTTCTCGCCTTGCGGCTGCTTTTTACTGGTACTTTTAGTATGTTTATCCACACGATTTCGCAAATGAGACAATCGTAGGTTCTTGGATGGCTGCTAACCATGTGCTTTTATTAGTAATTTTCTAAGTTTATATTTTTTTCCCTCAAGATATTTAATTTTGTAAACCTAAATTTATCATTAAAACTAGTAGGTCCAACTAAGATGAGGAATTTAGACTACCTTTTTTTCTCTAAATTAAAAAAGTTAGACCATATTTTAGGATCAATTAGTTTTAATTTTTGTAATCAAATCATACCTTATCTTATTAGCATGACCGGTATATATCCAATAATCAACATTTATATTCTATACCAAGTACATTAATTAGTATGAAAATAAGCACTCTTGAGTTGCGCTAGGGTTGCAAATGAGCAAGGTTGGGAACATGACTGCTTAACTCTAACCCGACTTGATTTTATTTTTGGTTTTTTGATTTTGAACCGTATAATCTATTAACTAATTGGGTTGGTTTCACGGAAAAATTTTCGACCCAACATGTTATTCAAGTTGTGTCATGAGATCAGGTTCAATTGTCATTCATATCCAACTTGAAATGTTGGGTTCCGATCTCAGGTTGGGTTATAACAAGTTTGTAATTTGGATCAATCATTTGGCTTTTTTTTTAATAGTGTAAACCACATGACTAATAAATAAAATATAAAATTACTGATTTTTTATGAAAAAAATAAAAAATTGTCTTAAATATCGATTATCATTTAAAATTTTTAGTTTCACTTAAGGTATAAGTTTAGAAAATACAATTTTTAAAATATATCCCGAAATACTTGAGAACATTACATATAAATAAGAATATATGAAATGTAACAAATGTTTCAATATAATTAAATGAAGCTAGGTGAGAGGAGATGGGATTATTGTGATGAACAAAATCTTCAGTTTAAATGAGGATTCATTCAATAAATTGGAAAATATATTTAAGATGGGAGAAGAGGCTATATGATTCAAGTTTCAAAATGGATCGGGCACATTATTGGTTAACCTAAATTAGACTCTAATGATATAAGGATAGAGTTAGATCGAGTCGATCAGAAATACAAAAACATATTTGACCAAGTTTTCAAATCGAGTCTAATTTTTAACTCCAGCCTGATCTATGGGTCTTCGAATATGGATGGGTAGAGTTTAATATATTAGGTAATAAGCCAATCTGACCAATTTGCAGCTCTAAGTTGTGCGTAATGATATATATTCATGTGTCTTAATAAATTTGTGCAGGGCTGCCAAATATTATAGTTGGTAAATTCTTTAGGGGTTGAGAAGGACTTAGGTTCGGCTCTTGCCCTACCCCAGTTCCTGCCATGATTTCTCTTATCCCAAATCTCAACAAAAAAAAAAGAGTGCATTTGTTACTCCTAAATGAATTTATCATAGTAGTAATAAACCCATTTATCTAAATGTGTGTGGCATAGACTGCCTACTTGTTTATTTATGTGTACTAGATAGTTTAAATGTGTTCAGCTAGTCCTTTTCGATATAAGCAATTTGTTAAACAAACTTGATCTGATAGTCTGCATTAATTAATTTAAACATGTTAGGTGCAAAATATTTGCAGAACTCTCCTTAAGTTTGTGCATCGCATAATATGGAATCGACAATAACTCAGTCAAAACCATTGAAAAAAGACCATTTTCACAAGTTTGAAAATATGAACAACTATTGATGCAAATTATTTCTTAAATAGTTATAGTATTTTAATTCGACAATTAATTCAAACACAAGATGTAGTATCCGAGTTGAACTTAAACTTGAATGTGACTGTTTTGGATCTACTTGAGAGAAAAGGTTATAGCAAGACTAGTGCCCCAATAAAACTAAAAAGCAATGGCATGTGGCTGCCAGTGGGTTGGATGATTGGATCAACTGGTGCATGAAACTTGCAATTTGTGACTATCACATGCTTGTGATTCTAGGCCTCTTTTGTTGCATTTCTAGCTTAATGATTCATGAATAAACTAAAGCATACCGGAACAAAATACACTTGTTTAGCTTTGTGCTGCCAAGCAATCTCTTGGGTGTAAGAATATAATTAGTTAAAGAATGGTAACTAAGTAATTTCCAAAAAAAAGAGAAAAGAATCGAAAAACTACCTTATTCCCCATTTAATTCAAACTAACACATGTTGCATTTGATTTGTCGCAATCATGCTAAACACATTAGCGTGATTAGGTACCATGTCCGGTAGCTTATCATAGGGATCCATCGTCACTGGATTTTCTGTTGTTGAAATCTCCATCAAATAATCTTGTAGCGGCGGAACCTCCAAGCTGCCCAGAGCAAACCCTAATACGTCTGCTCGAAAAATCTTGATCTTCTTCCCTTGCTTGAAACCCACTCTAATGCGCCTACCAATATCATTTTATTAAGTTTGAGTTATCGCTTCCAACAATATGTCTTTGGGTACCCATTGCAAGCACATCCACAAGCTTTGTATCCTCAAGCTACTCAACACCGTGCACACTGATACCTACAGCCCCATAAGATGCAATTACCAAGTAGAATTGTGCAGCCTCCTCGAACCCATACAGCATTGTGCATCAGGATAATTCACGCATTTTAAATGGGCAACCCTTAGTTGGAAAAAAAATACATTGACGTAAATGTAAACATAAAAATCATGGTTCTTCACTCCTGCTGCATGATTCATTCGAAACTCATGATAATTAGGAGTTATATGTGAAAAAAATTTTACGAGATAAGAGTAGGGTTGTTTCGATAGTGAAATTAAGGACATTAGCATTTATTGAGATATTTTCTGAGATATTAGATGAAAACTGAATGGATATCTAATTTTATCCATCTTTCTTCAAAATCCGAGATTTTCATGGAAGTAACCCGAGGATTTATTGAGGATTGAAAAATCTCAACTGACCTTAGATTTTAACGTTTAAGGCTTTCTGTGGGATGGTTGTTAAGTACCTGTGGAGTGGTGGGCTATACAGTCAAGGGCGGCTCAATGCATTTAGGGGCCTAAGGCGAACTCATTGAGAAAAGCCTTTAATTTTTTTGATTTTTTTTAATAAATGCAAAATACTTTAAAAAGTCTACTAAGATTATTAGGCATAAGCAGCAAATTAACAAACATCTAGTGCGCCAACAGTAGACTGCTATATAACAATTCCAATTTTCAAGTCTCCACCGGCAACAAAAAACAAGAGATGCAGCCGATCTAACCCATACAAAGAGCCAAGAGAGGAGAATGGGAAATTATTTTAATGACAGAGATGATTCTTTCTGAAACAAAAGGTTTTTGATTTTTGCTATCAAAAAAAAAAAATCTTGAGACGAGAGAGAAGTCGCGATATCTGATTTTTACCTTACTTGCTTACCAGCTTTACAGCCATGGCGATGCCGCGATGGGATTGAGAGGCTACAGTTGACAGCTATTCCTCAGCAATAGGTCGAGGCCTTTCTTTGGCTTGGGGCCTTAGACGACCGTCTCGGTCGCCTAACGGTCGGGCCAGCCCTGTCTGTATGCAGTGAGTCTTAGTAGATTAGTTTCTAGATTACCAACAAATATAACAAGAAAGATATTAAACAAATTAGTGAGCGAGGGAAAAGAAGGAATATTGGAGCGCATATCAAACCAGAAATATGTAGTAGGTCAACCATTAAGAGTTTTAAATATTTTAATTATTAATGATATTTTCAAAGAAAATGTACTTTAATTAATTATTGCAAGTATATTTTTGGAAAAAGAGTATCTTGAGAATGAAAAAAATGAAACTAAACATTGGTATATTTATAAAGTTCTAGGACAACTTTTATTTAATCAAAATTTGGTGAATGGTCAACATTTTATTTAGATTAATTCAAGCCCAGACACATTAAATAACAGTTAAATAACTTATGTGATCCAATTAGGAAGAAGAAAGAACTTGCTCAATCCACTCAACTTGAATCTCTTATAAAAAATTTAGAAAAATATCAAAAAATTGGCGAAAGTAGGTTTAGATTTTTTTTCATTGAATAATTGATAATACAAAAATTGAAGTATATAACCTGTATTTATAATGGTGAGATCCGTCTTTACATAATTTGGATCGGATTCCTCTCATAATTCAAATAGGACTATATTTCAAAAAAATATAAATATAACTAGTAGAAATAAATACAAAAATTTATAATTCTACAGGAGGTAGATTTTGACTCTTACATAAGAATGCAACTGGGTCAGGTTTACACGTTTTGGAGGACCTGTGAGGTTGGTGGGGTCCTAAAATTGGACCCATTCCATTTTTTGGATCGGGTCTGGGTTTACTGAATTCAGACCCGATCCGATCCGACCCCATTTGAAATTTGGATAATTTTGAATTTTCAATCCTACGACCTGACTTAACCTGAATTTATAAAATTATTTAGACCCGTGGGCTGCAACTCGCGGGAGTGCAAACAAAAGTTTTGCAGCCATGGTTGAGTTGACTCGAATTGGACCCGACCCGGACCCGAACCAAACTCGAATTTTTTTGGTTAGGTTCGGGTTATACATGGACTCGACCCGACCCGAATAACCCGTTTAGTCAAAAATTATAGCAGTGGATCCGACCTGAGGTCTGGGTCCAAAATTAGGACCCAAACAAAACATCGGGTTGGGTTGAGGTCACTAATGACCCGACCCGATCCATTTGTACCCCTACTTTTATATCAATTTTGTTTTCTGTTGCTCAGCTAAATTCTTTCAAGATTCGAAAATATGCCCGGTCAAATTCCCCCCTCAAAATTTATTGGATTAGAAAAAAATTATCTCAATCAAATATTATATAACCAAGTTATGGTTTTCAAAATTTCACTGTAATTCGACTTTTTGATATAGCAGATTTTTTTTTTCCTGATCCTATCTAGCTTTATACATAGTAACAAGATAATCCACATGATGGTCTTTTTTGATCATTATAGGAGTCTTGTAGACTACAAAACCTTGTGAGCACGGTGTATCAGTAGCCAAGTAGTAACAATGATGGCCAGTCTCCTGCCACATAATTTCATGTAAGGTGTAGGCTCGTGCAAAGGACTGAAGGAGTGCACCATATTTTGCAGTTCAGCTCTTACTTGAGGTCTATGTACTCGGGACCGATCGCACATAAGAATCTATTTTGAGCAAAATTCGGACCTTTTTCTAGTCGGATGCCAAAAAAAAAAGGGAAAATAAAAAAAAAAACACTCCCACTTTCATTTCATTTGGACAAATTGGACTTGGTCGCCGTAGTGTCGTGCTCACCACCTAAATAAAGCACTTCAAAAGAAGGAATGCCAATGACAGCCCTTTGGACCAACCAGCTTCCTCTATTTTAGGGTTTTTAAAAAAATCGTCAATCACTCACATTCATTGTGCTATTTCTTGAGAGCAATTGAATTTTCCTTCTCTTTCTTATAGACAAGATGCTGTTCAATCTTAACCCCTTCGTTGACTGTCTATGCCACCTGTTTCAATTTCGCAAGCGGGCTACCTAAAACGTTTATTTGATAGCAGATAGGTGGGATCCATTTGGATGGGATGATGGTCCAATGTTGTGGTTTACAGTGAGGGTTCGAGTTGTATCTTTTTCATGAAAGAATGATTCATCTTTTTTTTCACAACATTAACTATTGGATCCTGCAATGATTATTTCGAAATCTGTGCAGATGGATTGGAAAAAATTCTAAGTGCTTTTAGATCTATGCGATGCATGATCTAATAGTTGATGCCGAAAAATAAAAAATCCATCCTTCTTTCGCACAAAAGAAACAATCCGAACCCTACAGCAAGCACAAATGTTATCTGTCGGCATCTCGAATGTTTTGCGGTGAGCTACCATGCTTCATGAGATAGATTAGGCTTGGGTTGTTGGTGAACCACCGGCCTACTGTGCACATGTGGAGATTATTCCTAACTTTTCTGGTAACGTGAGAAAGTCTGGTGCCCACCTAAGAAGATTATTAGCTTCTAGTGGGAAAAGACTATGCATCACAGCTAAATGCTTTGGCTCTTGGCGAAAATAATACGCAAGTCTTTTATATTAGCAGCAGACAAAATGGCTGACATCTACGGGATTACAATGTAACTAATACAATGTAAAAGTGATACACAAGTCATGCAAGCCATGTTCGTGAGTGCTTCATCAAGTGCAGGATAAGTGTTAGGTGTCTATACTGATGCACTGGTATTAAGGGTGGCAAAATATGACCCGACCCGCCAACCCGATCCGTGTTCGACCCGCCATAAACATGTTTGTGTTTGGCTTAAACGGGTTCGGGTCGTAAACAGGTTGACCCATTTAACCTGTTTATTAATTGGGTCGGATATAGGTTTTCAATGTTTGACCCGTTTAACC
>JAOXJJ010000359.1:5474888-5492430 GCA_025769935.1 Phoenix roebelenii | reverse complement strand
TTGGGGCTGGAAGGGTGAGGAAGAGGAAGGAGGTCTTGCCGTCTTGGAGGAGATGGGTGAGGTTTTACCGAAAAAAATGGAGACAGGTGAGGCTGTGAGGGGAGAACGGGGAGGGGAGGGGAGGGGGTTGGGTCTTAAACGGGTTTCTTGACCCGTTTACATGTTTATTAAGCAGGTAACTCGATCCGTTTATTAAATAGGTTAAACGGGTCGGGTCGGGTTACCTGTTTAATAAACAGGTCGGGTTCAGGTTGTAATTTCTGAAATGTTTAATAAACAGATCAGATTCAGGTTTATGATTTTTTTGACCCAACCTATATCTGATCCGACTCGTTTATACCCAACCCGACCCGATTGCCACCCCTAAGTCTGGTATGGAGCCTGGACTAGTAGTCTTTGTTGAGCAATGCTATATTGCTATGGTAACATACAAGTCCGGACATGAAGGTCACATAATAGATGTAGAGCCTTTCTCTTTTATTGATCCTATTGCCATTGAGAACCGGCCTGTCCAAGTGTTGAGCAGAAGAGATGCTGGAGTGCTCGATGATGAAACATTTGGGTCGTTCAAAATTGCGATTCGAAGTAAAAATTTGCAGTTGGAGTCCTGGTCTACGATCTAGCTTTGACCTAAAACAATAAAAACCGAAGAAGTTCTCTTACCAAAGTATATCCGGTGGAAGACCCTCCGACGCCTAAGTTAGAATGATGCTCAGAGAACAGAGAAGGTTCTCAATAGTCTGTTAGGACATGTGAGCACTTATCTGGAAGGTCCCTTGAGAGTGGATTGAATAGGCAAAGGCAAGCACCTGTCGCCTCATAATTCGAGCATGTGGGTCAACTAGGATTGGCAAGCCTCCTCATATTTCGAGAATCATGCACACGACGTTTCACACGCAGATCACGTCCTGCCTGTTTGGCGGGCATGATTTCAGAAACTGCTTGAGATTACGTCCAAGGTGTTACCAGCTATAGAAAGTTTTTAAAATTTGAAATTAGCCGTACGTTTCAGGGCTTGTTACATGGCGGGTTTTAATTGTCAATTCAAAGACTTCGTGGCGGACTTTGATTGGTTGGCCCTTCGTATAAACTGTGATCGATTCCGAGACACATTAGATCTATTTATCGGTATACTAGTGCGATACTAATACAGTCAGGAACCAGATCATCTAGAAAATACTGATCAATTATAAAAGTTTTTTAATTAAAAGGTGAAATTATGATTCTACTCCAGTATTTCTTGTCTCGAATTCATCAGGGGGTGGAGATAAGTGTCTCTGGTTCTCATCTATTACTTGATAGACATGTTTTGAGCCATATATCCAAACTAGTGTGCACTTACGAGCGTCTTAACACTTTTATTATCCACTTGTGTGATTCATCATTTGAGTATTATTATTGTTGGATGCAATTAATGTCAAAGAAAAACAAACAATTATTTGATATTTGATATCGCTAGAACCCAAAACTTCTAAGTGACATTTTATCCCAATTAATGGATGGTTCTTGTATTTGAAAAAAGGGATTGTTCTTGCATGCCAATGATAAAATGTGAGGTAGATATTTATCCAAAGTGGGTGCATTAAGCACACTTTTTTGAAATTGGCCATACATATCGAGACATATTTGCATGACTTTTCTTTATACAACATATATTTGTTCTATATACTTATATATATTGAGTACTAACAACTGACCCATATAATGCAATTTATAAAAAAATAAATTAGGCATACTGAAAAATTAGGCATACAAGCGGCAAGGTGCATCGTCAGTGAGATGGATCGAGACATATTGCACGTACCAAATCAAGATATATTTTCATGACTTTTATTTATACAATATATATTTGTTGCATATATTCAATATATATGTGTAAATTCGTTGGAAATCAAAGCAGAATAAACATTTATTTGATATTTTCTATCCCTAAACCCCATAGCTTCTAAGTGACGTGATTCCCAAACGGGATGATTCTTGCATGCCAATGGCATCCTGTGAGCTAAGAATTTGTCTAGAATAACTATATTAAGCAGATTATCAGAAAATTTGATCATCCTGCAGCAGAGCATGTCCTGTACCAAGATGTGTATATATGTATAGTATGCCATATCGAGACGTATCGACAAATCGATGAATTGATGCAAAGATCGATGTAAGGAACCCAAAAGAAGTTTCTTACTGGATTCTTTTCTCCTGTATATTCTTGCAAAATTATTCTAAAAAAATCTTTTTTAAGGATGTTGTTGCCGTTGTATTCAGATCGAGGTAGGAGTGCAGCTCGGACAGCCCTGAGGTTGGCAAGAGACGGGTTGAACGGGCCGATTCAGGTGTTGAGCGCTGGACTCCTTCGTTGGGTGATCTGCAAAAGATCCACTTGCTGGAAGATTTTCTGCAGGGACCCTCCGATACCTAAGTCAGAACAACGAGGCAACAATATGGAAGGAAGAGATTTTAGTAAAGTGTGTACTTTAGGTTCCTTGGTTGTTCTTCTTATATAGGGGAGCTAGCTTTGTCGTTAGCTAGACCGACGTGATGTGAATTAACGCTAGGCAGCGGTTGGTTGTATGGCCGTAGCGTGGGGGTCAGTCCGTATGGGCAGAGATGGTGCAGGTCTAACGCAGGTTGTGGAGCTACCATGATCACAGACTATCAGGACTGTTGGTTGTTGAGGCTGTCAGCCCTTGTCAATATGTGTCGATTATTCTTTGTGGATGGCAACTCCTCGATTGGAGCCGAAGTCGTTTATCTCGGTTTATGTTCGAGGACTGAAAGTTGGTCAGGCTCGAGAACGAGGTGTCCAGTATTTTCCTCACCAGATGTTATAATGATAATTATCTCAACAGTGAAAGCTGGCACCTTCTTCTCCTTAAGCAACTTTTAAGCAAAGCGTGATTGGATAGATGTTTTTTTTAATCCTATGCTAATGTTGATTCAATTTAATGTGTCTATGCATCATTTACACACCTAAGAAACTTGTTCGTAGCACTTTCACTAACAACAGCTTAGATTATTGTACTATATCTTTGGTGGTTTGTGCGTGGCAATGACACGTCTCTTATTAAGCACATACATCAAGCTTACACGACTAGCTAATTAAAAAAGAAAGAAAGAAAGAAAGAAACGACAAGGCAAGGCCTTATTCAAGCTTGCAAATACCTCTGAAGTCATTGCTTACATAATGTCTTCATTGCCTCCAAAGTCCAAAGCTAGAGATAACGAAGCAAACTTTGAATAACAAGTTAATGAACTGGGGCCATTCTAAATTAACTTCAAACTGGTCTTCCAACGAATAGTATATCCTTGTAAGAAAGAAGGATCAAATTCTTTGAGCTCGAACAAACTTTAAAGGAGCAGCCTTACTTGGTTTTGTGGGTGCTTGGAGGTCATGGAAGGTTAGCTGAAAGATTAATACGGAATAAATTTTTAGGTGAAACTTCCAGATGCTAGCTCGTGGAATTGCGTAATGCATACGACTAAGCAAAGAGCATGCAGTATCAGATGGTTGATCAAAATTTAAGATTGCTTGTAATCATATTAATTCTTCCAAATCATCTTTTTTTAGAGTGTAGATGGAGGAAGTAAGTCACTTCCAAACAATTATTTGTTGCAACCAAGGGGCTCCCGAACGTTTGATAAGTTTCCATGCCCACTTTGCTAAAAGGCAAGATTCATTTGTCTGATGCTTCTAATGCCCAAGTTATCTTCTTCTTGTTCTTGTTCTTTTCTTTTTTTTTCTTTTTTTTTTATTTTTGAAGCGGAAAAATCATACATGTTAGGTACAAATACATCCAAAAAAGTTAAAAGATAACAAATCACGAAGTGTACTGAGCAATCTCCCCTCCCTAGCTTCAGGGTCTCCCCAAAATGGTTAGTCACATATAAGACTACCCAATCTACTGTCCCGTTGACTTCTCGATATACATGCTTTGCTTGCCAGGCCATTCCATTATTGATCATAGTCTGGATATTTTTGAGCAGCAGTGTGGTACTTACCCACCCCTTCTTCTTCTTTGGAATGATAAACACGGTCTCAGTTAACTAAGCAATGAAATTCACCGGCACTATCCTTTCTTTTCACTTGAACTTCAGTTCGACTCTTAGCTTATAAACGGAAGCCTAGGTTTGAGTTCTAAGAAGTGTTTCCTGCGATCTTTCCCAGGTAATGTAGTACTCCCGTGTTGTACTTCCTCCTATTTTCAGAAAGAATATGCTTTCATGTTTATGCACAGAAGTGGTCGTAGGGAAAAAATATAAATAGGAATTGCAGATCTCATATAAAAAAAAGGATGTGAAAGAATTAAACTTAGAAAAACGGTTCTAGAAATATTCCCTGATCTTATTCTTTCATTGTAATTGTTTGGAAGAAGACTCATGGAGAAGCAATCTTTATGTGACCCGGCCCTCACTCCGATAAGTCTCCATGCTCTAACACCAAAGGTTACCGTCCAACCCTCTAATTTTTTAAATAAAAATAGCAAAACAACAAATCACATATAAAAAAAAGGGGTGTGAAAGAATTAAACATAGAAAAATTGTTACATAAGCCCTCATTCATTTAGTGATAAATTTCCATGCTCTAACTGTAACAACTCAAAACTTCATTTAAGAAAAGCTAGCTGAAAGATATTATTTGGATTTCTTGATCCTATATAAGTATTCAAGATCTACTCACTGATTAACCGATGTGAGACTAAACACACGTCCATATGGTCCTCACATATTTCTTCCATTTAAGTTCTGACATCCTCATCAGGCTAAAAGTTTAAATCTATTCAAATTTAATCACAAACATTACGATCGGCCCGTGGTCGGCCTCAATAGATTCATGTTGCAGTATTCCCTATTCCACATAATGAATCGGGTCCGCTCTGATACTGTTTGTAATAATCGAGAACTTCACCCAAAAAAGCTAATCGAAAGATATTATTTGGGTTACTTGATCCCGTATAAGAACTCAAGATCTACCTGACGAATAATCGATGTGTGACTAAACACACGCTTGCACGAGTCCTCACACTAACGCCAAAGGTTACCTTCCAATTCCTCTAATTTTTTAAATAAAAATATCAAAACCCAGATCCCATGTAAAAAAAAAGGGAGATGTGAATGAGTTAAATTAGAAAAACGGTTCTGTTACAAAGAAATATCCCCTGATTTTATTATTTTTTTATAATTGTTTGGAGGGAGGCTCACAGTGATGCCATTTTTATGCAATCCAGTCCTCACTCATTTAGTGATAGGTCTCCACGCCCTAACGCCAAAGGTTACCATCCGATCCCTCTATTTTTTAAAAAAATAAAATTAGCAAAACTACTCAAATCTTTCTCTCTATCTCCATCCATCCATCCATCCATGTTTGGTAGGCTGCTTCTATTTGTCAAACAGCTTTAGAAAAAATAGTTTGTAGATATTTTAAGGATAAACTATTCTATTTCTTTGATATAAAAACTAGCAGTTTTATTTTGATGCTGGCGGAACTGTGCTTTAGAAAATCATAACAGATAATCAGACCAAATCTCCATGTTGCTTGGCTTCCCCTAACTTAGGATGGCAATCGGGTCAGGTCATAAACAGGTCGGTCATAAACAGGTCGGGTCACATACAGGTCGGGTCAGAAAATCATAAACCTAAATCCGATCTATTTATTAAATATGTCAGAAATTACAATCTGAACTTATCATGTTTAATAAATAGGTAACTCGACCTGACTCGTTTAACCTATTTAATAAAAAAGGTAACCTGTTTGTCCAACCTAATCCGACCTGTTTAACTTGTTTACCTAACCCGACCCGTTTAACCTGTTTAGACATGTTTAACCTGACCAATACAACCTTTTTAGCCTGCCCAACTCGACCTGTTTAGACCCGTTTAACCTGTTTAACCCGTTTAACCTGTTTAGATTTGTTTAACCCGCCCAACAGTTAAACGGGTTCAACGGTTTAAATGGGTAAGACATTTAAAACTTGTATCCAATCCAATTAATAAACAATTAATAAACAGGTTAAATGGATCGATCTGTTTACGATCCGAATCTGTTTAGGCCAAATCCAAATCTGTTTATGGCGGGTCGAACATGGATCGGATTGACGGATCAGATCATATTTTGCCACCCTTATCCTAACTACATATTTCACTATGCTGTTCAGTTCAAGCACCGCAAGTAAATCAACTTACCGACATACTGTGGCTGGCCCTCCAAGAGATGTTATTCACTTTTGCATCACACCTTCGCAGCCCTCGCCAACCTAAATCCAATTGTCTCCCTCCCAGAATAATTTCCACCGCCTGTTTTATCCTCCCCAAGTCCCAATACATGCTGTCCAAATGAAAAGAATCCGCCGAATCAAGGGTCATTGATTGGTGACCTCATCCCCACCATGCCGCCAGGACTGCTAAAAGGCTGGTCTCCTCATGGCCGATGAAATAGGGGGACAGCTGTAAGCACTTGATATACTTTTTTTATTAAAATTTTTTATTATTAGAAGTGGGGAGCCCTTGCAATATATCTAAAAAATAGCCACCTCTTTTTATGTCACTTCTTACATGCCCATCATGAGATGAATAAAGTTGAGGATTAGATTGTTTCTTGCATGGTGTAGCATTTAGGTAGAGTTCTATGAGCTTTTTTTTCATTATTTTTTATTTTTATCGCATGCATCCAAATTAAGATATTACGACTCTTTTGTTTTTTTTATAATAATTTATTTTTTAATTATGTTGAATATATTAACAAAAGAGAGACAGCTTGAGTGATCTTTTAGATTGTGCCTTTTTTTTTTCTTTTTGGTGTGGTAGACTATAAGCGGGGAGGGAAAGAGGTAGAACTCCACCCGTATAGCAGCCAACACTGGACTCTACTTTCATCAGGGAATATTCGATGCAGATCGCAAGTTTTCGTGTCCTACCCAATCCGTGAAAAATCCTACTGAGCTATTCATGTGTGAGTACGTCACCCCAGCGCCACCTCAGTACCGATAGAAAGAAAGCATATCCACACAGAGCTATTCGGATGTGGGACATGCGGTCTTCTGATTTAATCGATACTTGCGCATTTCGAACCCGGATGACTCGGATGGAGTCCAAGCCTTCTTATCATCATGTTACCATCTCGGTAGCAATTGTGCATGCTTCTATTTTTTATTATTATATAGTTTTTTTTTTCATTGATTTATGTTCTCGTGCGAGGTTAGTGCGAGTAGTTAATAATAAAAAAAGAAAACAGCTTAGAGAGAGCAACGGATAAAGACAAACAGGTTAAGAAAAATAAAAACGCCACTGGGTTCAGAGCACCGTGGGAGCCAAAGTCGGAGCCACTTGAACGCCGCTGGCCTTCTAAAACAGCGACGCCTTCAAAACCCAATCGCCTTTTAAGCATGCCTTCTCCCCTCTCCATCATTTTCCAAGCCCCTTCTTCGTCCCGTCTTCCCTCTTTCTTCCTCCCCGTCTTTTCTCCCCCTCCTCCAAACCCTGTTCTGCGCCCTCGCTTCGTCTCGTTGAAGGCCATGGCGTCGGAGGACGGCAAGGACCATCGCCTCGCGAGGATCTCCTCTTCGATCCGCGTCATTCCCGACTTCCCCAAGCCCGGTAATCCCTCTTCCCCTGATTCTGGGGCGTAAATTTCTAGGGTTTTGAGAATTGCTTTGGTTCCGGGGGTCTTGATTTGGTGTCAGGTTTGGATTGTGATTCGTTGCGTTGGGTTGGGTGCAGGGATCATGTTTCAGGACATCACGACGCTGCTTCTCGATCACAAGGCGTTCAGGGACACCATTGATATATTCGTGGAGAGATATAGAGAGAAAAACATCTCTATTGTTGCGGGTAGATCTCATCCACTGTTCTCTGAATTTATTTGATGTTGGATTTTTAGGTTCTGTCATGATGTTTTTCTTTCTAAAGTAACTCTCTTACTTTAGGTAAGAACTGGTTTGGAAATCTACGTGTTCTACCAAGGGAATCTAAATAGAGAGAAAGAGTGGGTGTTTCTACGCTTTAACAACAAGCAGTCTCATTTAAAAAAAAGCAAATGTTTTCTCAAATTCAGTTGTACAGTGTGAAAGTTACATTTTGGTCGTGATTACTTTGATGCATGAAGGTATGCAAGTTATTCTGAACCGATGTCTTATTAATATAGAAGCTTATTTGAGTAACCATGCAATTCATCTGCATAAAAGATAACTTTGGGCGCTGAGCAGCTTATTGTTGTGTTCTGAGGACATTTAAGCATCTGAGGTGAAGATGCTACGCTAATGGGGTAGGATTGCAATAAGAAGACTGAAGGTGCAAAGAATACAATGTGAGGAGAGGAACTTGAGTGGAACGGAAAAAAAAAACTACTGCAAAGCAACTAATCAGACACAGAAAACCCTTGTTCCAATCTGCAGGTGGTTGGCTTCACGGATCATGGCACATTCTGTCAAATTTGAGAAATTGTAGCTAACTATGCGAAATAATGGTTCTCATCTGTTGCATATCATGGAGATGGTCCTTGCGACACATTGAGGTTACTAGAATCCTAAAACATCAATTCAATTTTGATCCCTAATGAAAACATTTGATTCAAGTTCATTTTACACAAAAGCAACTTTGAATGTGTTTACAGCATCTCAAATCCCTAGATTGGTCCTTTGTTTGGACTTTGAGCATTAGGAACATTTTTTTGCCCCTGTAATGGCTATTATTACAAAATATTAAATTGGAAGCCTTATGTCCAAAATTAGCCTTTCAACAAACAACCACATTACATAAACTATTGAAATTTATTGAGCTATTGTTGTGAACAAGTAGCTTACTCATGATATCTGAAAATTTTGTGAACTTTATCATGCATCGGTCATTTATTGCTTGGAGCTTCTCGATGACAGTATTGAGGACTTTAGATATAGAGATCTAAACCTTAAAGAAAAATAGAGAATACAATATATGAAATAGTTTATATTTGTCTGCAACACTGGTACTGAGAATCATACCAATATAGTACAGTGTGCATCTCATAATGACATAGGCACCCGACACTCTTCTCACTCCCACTCACGGTATTGCTAGAAACTAGGCGGTACGAGTTGGTGCTGAGCAATGTAGAGCAGTTCCGCTTGGTTAGACTAGTATGGACCGGTTTGGCTTTATGGTCAGACCACATGATCAGCCATTCCAATTTTGCACTGGTAGGGTATGGCATGCTCCCACACGAGCGGTTTGGGACAGTTCAGTAGACCATGGTCTCTAATACAAATAAGTAGTCCTCTTGGCTATAGAGGATGGTTTAGATTGCTTCATGTGGCTTGGTTATGGAGTTTGCTAGTTCTATCCTCAAGTGAAGATTTTGCATGTCCTGATACTAACTTTGTATTGAAGCCACTTTTATGAATCACTTGTAACCCTGAATCAGGTTGTAACTGTATTCCTTTCTACCTCAAGCAACATGCATTTGAACAAAAGTTTCACCTATCTTCCCCTTATTTGGAGATAAACCGGAATCAATCAATATGCAGAATGCATTTAAACCCATCCTTTTCTATCTAAAATCGTCACTTATCTAGTAGACCGATTATCCTAGCCATTGGGAACCCTAGAAGATTTACTAACTATGCTCTTGCCCTTGATTTTGAACTTCTATCCTCAGTTTGTGCACAAAAAGAACTGGACATCCAGCATGCAGAATGCACCTAATCTTATTTATCCTTAAGTATATCCTTACACATACCTTGATTGTTAGGCAAGTGGATATCAAAATACATTTATACATAATGTATTGAAAATGTTGGACTAAGGGAAACTTTGTCACATTCCTCTGGCAAACATATGGATTCTTTTAATTTTCTATGGGTATCTACTGTAAACATCATATTCATCTTGTGAAAGCAATTCAAAATCTGCCAGAAAGGTATCTGATTAACTTGAGCAGGCCTGCTCTTCATGTTAGATTGGGTCTGCATGATTAATTGATCATTTTTAACGTTGAATATGTTACATCAGCAATTCAAAGGAGTTGATGGTATACCCAATTAGGGTATTGGAAGGATGCTTGCAGATTTGTCATACCCCTTTCAAACTATCTTTCATGTCATGCTACTAAATAAAATTGTGGTATATGATATTGAGCTGATGAGCTACACATTGCTTGTTCACGGTTGTTATGTTTGTCTGGGGTACAGAAGAGCTATTCCTTCTTTACTTGGTTAATTGGACCTTCTATGAACCCATCACTTATTACTTGAATGTTTTACTTAATTTTCTTTTTCAATAACCATCAACTAATGTCAATTACTCTATCTCTATGAATCACCCAACATATTAAAGCTATTATGTGTTTATTTATTTAAGTGTCATGAAGGTGGGCAATAGTTCTGAGCACTAATTATTTCCCGAGCACAATATATTGGCCACAATTAGATTAAAACAGCTTTTAATTGCCTGAAATGCACCATTTGTGATTAGAGTTCGTTGTGTCATAATAGACCATGCATATCAACTTTGTTATTTTTTATGGCCTATGAGATTCAGTTATGTGCTAAGTGTGAGACCATTTTATTGTTTTTTGGTCATTTGGTTCATTAATTGTTTATTCTTTCTAGAACTTGTGCCTTGTCAGTTTTAACTTTACAATGATATATTACAGATTTACTTACAACACTTTATACAATTATACAACCAGTCTTATCTCAGCTGGTTGGCCTTCCTCTCCCCATGTGAGAGGTCTAGGGTTCCATTCCTCTCCCCACCGTGTTTCTCAAAAAAGAGATTGAATTTTCTCCCAAATATATTTATAACTATCCAATTGGAATTGTTAATATGTTCTGTATAACATCACTTGGAGGATTTTTTTTTAAGCAATAGAGATTTTTTTCTTTTAATGTTCCAAGGAAATTTATAAATCCTAAGCAAATAGACTTTTAAGTTTTGTTTTTCCCCAGTGATGTGGTATGTGTTCTCTTTCTCCATTTTATCCCTTTTTAATCAAACTTTATTAGATGATTTAAATTTCAGAGGTAAATTAGTTTTGAATTTGGAAAACGTTCAATTTCCATGTTGAAAGTGGGACCATGTGAGACTATGTTTGAAGATGGAATATCAATCTCAGTTCAATTCTCTGATTGAAACTGTTTATCATGAACCTTAACACTATTATACTTCTAGTAAGAATATGTTTGTGTATTTTCCTAATTGTGAAATTTATGATACATAAAGGTATTGAAGCAAGAGGCTTTATATTTGGTCCCCCCATTGCCTTAGCTATTGGAGCAAAGTTTGTCCCTATGAGAAAGCCAAAGAAGTTGCCTGGTATCATTTCTTTTACCATTCTTTTCTTTGTTCCTGTTTTACCAAGTCTTTTTGTTGCTATCTGACAATGGTAACTGATGCTATACTTAGTAACTAATGATCTTTGATGACTATTAGGTGAAGTCATTTCGGAAGAGTATGCTCTAGAATATGGCACGGACAAAATGGAGATGCATGTAGGAGCTGTCCAGCTAGGAGATCGGGCACTTGTCATTGATGATCTTATTGCAACAGGAGGGACCTTGTGTGCTGCAGTCAGACTTATTGGTGAATTGCTAGTGCTTGGTTTTAAATTTGTGAATATTTTGAATACTATAGCCTTTCTATCTATTTTTCTTCAAAAGGTCACTATTAATGTTGCTATAGATTCTTCCCCCAATTTCATTAGTTATTTTTGTTCTATGTGAAGGTGTGAAGGCATGCTAAATAGTAGAACAATGACAAAAGTGTTATGATTGTCATTGCATTTTGAACATGTATGGATGTTCTGTAGCCTGTTTTGCCCATCTCTGCAATTTCTATTGCTTGTTGATGCCATCCCATTTTATTCTGAGCCAATCATTTTGCTTCCGGGATGAGTATTAAAAGTTTTTGCTTTCAGAATGTAAGGTCAGTGATTGTGCTTGGTTCCCTCTCTCTCTCTCTCTGTGGGTGTGTGTGTGACTGACTGAATAGTCCATATTTGATGGTCGGTGGACCATAGATAGTTTAACCATTGTGGTTGTGTTTCTGGGGCTGGAAAAGTTCTTTCTTAGAAGTGGTTAAAACTAATAGTCAAATATAAATAAGTATATTTTCCTTGATGCAACGGAATTCTATATCTTGGATGTTTGATCTTTATTCACAACAAATTGTATATGTAACTGGGAGTTCTGATCCCTATAGATATCAGCTACTATTTATGTCCTGGTGTTGCTGCACATTGTGCTACTGCCATGTTAGTTTTTAATGTTTGAGGTACCCCTCGAACTTCCATTGAAACCTTATTGCTTTGATAGAGAAATTAGAAAAGAATGAGGATTGCTGAATTTATGAATTTAGCAATTATCACAAGAAAGTTTTTAGATGTGTTTGCCTATTGCAAAGTTTGCATGGTATAAGGTTTACATATTTTGGTCATCTGGTCTAAATTTCTGAGTTTAGAAATTTGGACCACTGCTACTTGGATGTACTTCCATGTTTTTCTGATTCTGTGGTATTTAATTCTGGTATTAAATTTTCCGAATGTGCTATATTAGTCAATTTATGGTGCATGCCATACTTTATTTTGAGGCATTACTGGGAGGTCATGGGGCATAAGAGAGTGGGTTGCTTATAAAAAAGGATGCAAACACTTGGTGGAATATGTAAACCTGAATGCATGTCTTATTTCTTCCATGTGTATCAGTTTTAGTTTCTTAATAAGGTTGATGTACACTCTATACGAATCCTAGTTACCATTGTCAATCTTACTACTATTTTATTCTTTTTCTGCAGAACGAGCTGGAGCAGAGGTGGTTGAATGTGCTTGTGTTATTGAGTTGCCAGAGCTAAAGGTGGAATAACTACTCTTATCTTACAAAAATGCATTACTATTCTCATGTCAGATGCGCGGCTGAAATTATAGTGATAAAATTTGAAATTGGGAATTTTTGAAGGACAAAACTTCAAAAGATGTAGTTCTTTTTTTTTCTTTTTACTGATTTGGATTGGCTAATCCCCATATTCCACCCTATACCCATCCCACCCCTCGAGGACCAAACCCAGCTGGATTTTAACCCCCATCCCCTAGCTCAAGTGGCAAAAAGTGATACCATCCTTGCAAGTGCAAGGTGGTAAAAAGTTTTAGTATATTCAGAAGAATCTAAATTGATAGGTAGAGTTGCAATAATTCATGAATATGGGCAAACGGTTGTCAAAAGTTTCCAAGAAAATTCACTGCATGTGTTTTCCTTTTTATCAAGTTGGGGTCATCTTTAGGGGAAAATAACTTTCATCAATTTTTTTACAATGAATAGAGAATTTTCAATAGGTCTCTTATGTCTTAATTATATTTCACGACTTAAGCTTGGAAATTGTTGTCCAGAAAATGTGTCTTTATTTTTGGTTTGCTTATATGGTATGTATGCAATTCAATTAAATAAATGTAGTTGACCAGAAAATGTTTGTTGATATGACATATGATACGAAAACAACAGTAGTATTTTTAACTAGAGTTTGTCACGCTTTTGCTATGAACATAGGGATATCTGGATAATGGAACATAGCAACCAAGGTTGAAACCATAAAGCACTATTTATTGTCTTAAAGATTGACTATTAGCTATAACATTGCATCTTTCGTCTCATCATGATAGAATTGTAATTGTTTTGCTCACTTATCAGAGTTAAGAGTTAAGATCTTGCTTGTTTGGTTTTATCCTCTATGTTCATGGGTCTTACATAAATTTGTGTCAGAAATTTTAGGCAACCAATATAAGAAAGGCAAGAACACATACATGATATTGCTTCTATATTTCACTTTAGGGTTTTTTGCATATTTACACCAATATTTTGCCAATATTGTGTTGAAACTTCTCCTTATCCCTATTTGCAAATCAACAAAAGTTATACATATTTGCAATATGCCCCTTCTATTAGCCTATCGTCTCCCTTGTGAACTACAATCTCTAGTTAACCATGAGTAGTAGTTGACCATTTTGTCCCTGGTTAGCTTTAGTTATGTTCTAGATTAAGGTTCGCTGTCTTGGTACCAGATCCCGTACCGGTGCCATGCTAGCACTATATCGCTATGGTACGGTACAAGATCTTTTCGGCGTACCGAGGGTCAATACGCCTCTTGTACCGGGTACTGATACCGAAATGGTATGCTTTGTACCGCCTGATTTGGACTGGTACAACGAACCATGTTCTAGATCATATGAAAGTAAAAGAGAAACGAGCAACCATGATAATTGAGAAAAGAGAGTGGTAGATTGATTTACGGTATGACGGAAATATTAACCGGCAACCATGGCCTCCACCTCCTGTTCATATTTGGTTCCATCTCTTCTTTCTCCACCCAACACCCTCCTAAAGCCCACCACTATTCTCCCTACAAAACAAAACCTCTTCCCTTTATCATCACGTCCTCCCCTGGCAAATCCCCTCCACCAAGACCGAGCCCTCAAGCCACCTCCTCTTCAACCTTTCTGCCATGCTCGATGAACCACACCTCAACCTCATCGCTGACATATTCCTTGACCGGACCATCCATGTCACCTGCTTCCTTGGCGTGTTGCATGTCTTCACCATGTCCATTTATAACTATATTTGTAGCTAGCTACCCCCTGTTGCCTTAGATGCCGGCAAGTTCCTCTTCTTGGACCTCCTCAGTGCAGCCGTCCGCAGGTCCTAGCTCTCCTACAATTTGCTCTCTGTCATGTCTCCTGACCACCACAACTCCGTTTTTTGTCCATGGGCAAGTTGACTGCTGCTGCTTCGATGCCACCCTCTCAAACACCATTGACATTCTCAAGAAGCCCTTCCAAGTCCCAAATGAATTGGCTTTTCCATCTTTGTGGCATGCCCCCTTTTTGCTGCCTCCCCAAAGCCTCTTGCCAGATGTTGTATAAAGGATGGAGGAGCCACCAACTCGATGACCGGGTGCTGGGCATGGCTAGACCACCACCCACCAGGGTTGATGGTGTATGTGTCGTTCGAGTTGCAGAACCAACAGCCAACGAGAGAGCAGCGATGCTCATAGTGGTGCTGGAGGGGCAAGGGCGATCGTTCTTCTAGTTTTTGCCAGTGATAGACTATATTCTACAAGAAGTTGGAGATGGGGTGGGAAAGTTGTGAGAGGGTGGTAAATCAAGATCTTGGTGTAGCAGCGACAAGGGCGTTCATGAGCCATCATGGGTGGAACTTGGCATTATAGGGCATGCAGCATGGGTTATCAGTGGTGGGTTGGTCGTTGGAAAGCAATGTGAAGCTGATGGTGGAGGAGCTCAAGGTGTGCGTGGCGATGGGGAGTGCTATTGAGGTGGTGGTGGTGAAGGTGATGGGGAAGGGTAGAGGGGGAGGAAGATATAGGAGAAGGCGAAGGAAATGGAGACAAAGTTGGAGGTGATGGTGTGGGAGGGTCGAAGAAGAGAGTCTTGAATGGCTTGAATATGGAGCAAAATATGCCATGGCATTGAGGAAAGTGGAATGTCTGGGATGAGGAAATGGAGGGAGAAGAAAGAAAGAGAAGGGTAGGGTAAACTTAAATTTTATCCCATAAATTACAATGGTCCCATCCAAATGCTTAAACAAATGCTCACTTGTAATATGTTAAACTTAATTCAAGTTGGTCACTGCAAAATAAATATAAATTATCTAGGTCGATTTGTAAATAGTGATAAGGAGAGGCTTTATATACAATATTGATAAAATATTAGGTATGAAATGCAAAAAAATCCTTAGCTTTATTTATATTCTTCGGGAACTAGAAATGATTAGATCCATTAGTGGGTTGGTTACTTGGGTCGGGCCTAGGCTTGAAGAAACATGACATTGAAAGCTCATGCCTATGCATGAACCAACACAGACTAGGCCAAGGGGTATCTCGTAGGGGTGTACAAAAACCAATTGAACTATGAACTAGAGCTGATCATGGGCCGGGCCTTGGGCCTCAACTCTATTCATTTTTAATCGGGTTTTGGATCGGACCATTGTAAAGTTTGATATTTTTTGTGCTCAAGCTTAGCCCATGATCAGCTTTACCGTGAATCTGACCCGAACCAGTCTCTTTGGTTTTGTTTATACCCATTTTTAGAATCCGGTTTGGTGTCGATTTGAGAAAGGCTCAAACCAAAAAAGTTCAGTTTTTGGTTGGAGTTTTTAGAAAACCAATTCAAACCGAACTAACCCAACCCGATATATATATATATATAGTATATTTTTTAATTTTTAATTTTTTTAATATTGTCTCTTATATATAAAATAGGATTTTTATATTTAGACTTAGCTTAGTCCATTGAACAGCAACCCTATATAAAATGGATTTTTTTTGTTAAACTTAGTTTAGCCCATTTATCCCAACTAATTGAACATCAACCCGATAAGACGAACTGAACTGAATCGAATTGCTTGGGTCAGTTTTAAATGATTTTTGTAGATGATTGGTATGATTTCGATTTTAGGAAACTAATTTAAATTGGTTTGGCTTCAGATATATCTACAAATCGATCTGATCTGTCTTGACTCGTGCATACTTTTAGTCAAGGTTCGCCGTCTCGGTACCGGACCCCGTACCGGTGCCACACTAACACAGTGTTAGTATGGTAGGGTACGTAATTTTTTTGGCATACCGTATGTCGGTACGCCACCATATGGACCGGTACGACATACCATGCCTCTAGTATTAAGCCTGAGCTTGTCCTGACCTAATATACCCTTTCAGGCTAGAACAGACTCAAGCTTTGGGGTTTATACATTTTCTTATCAAACTTGCAACCAGGGCCTGAACCGAAAATTATTTGAGCCTATCTCTAGGCTTGAGCCTGGTGCCCTAAAGTCTAAGCCCGAGCTTATGTTTCGTTGGCTATTTGTGCTGGCTCTACTCAGTGATAGCCCTAGAAATGATAAATACTATATTAACTTTTTGAAAAAAATGTGTTGACAAAAATTCTGTATCATCCCGTTAAAGAAATGGCTGGGCATTTGGGCCGTTTCTTTCGTTCTTTTTTTTTTTGGTCGGACGTTTCTTTTGTACTCCACATCTTTTGTTGTTGATGAATAATTGTTCAACTCTTATGCCCCTATCTCATACAAATCCAATCAATTGGATTTCAAGTTGGATTCGGTCAGGTGAAATGATATGATAGCGGTCTAACACTATGATTTAAAATGTGATCTGCTGCTTCTAAACTGCTTGCAAACTAATGTTCGTGTAATTTTGGAGACCCTTAACCTATACATCATGTGGTTAAAAAATAGTTATCATATAATTTTATTTAAAATTTGCCTATTTTTGGCTATTGTATGCATAGGCTAGAAGTCTCCAAATTATATGATTTTTGGTCTATAAGCAATTTAGAGTAGTTAATGACATTCAATAGCTTGGATCCTAGGTGTTGGATCCCCATCTTTCGATTTCACCTGACTAGATCTGACTTATAATATGTTCAATTGGATCTTAGTTCACCTTCGATGTGTACACACACGCGTGCACACCCACACACCCACACACACACACACACAGAGAGAGAGAGAGAGAGAGAGAGAGAGAGAGAGAGAGAGAGAGAGAGAGAGAGAGAGAG
>JAOXJJ010000359.1:5459697-5474788 GCA_025769935.1 Phoenix roebelenii | reverse complement strand
ACACACAGAGAGAGAGAGAGAGAGAGAGAGAGAGAGAGAGAGAGAGAGAGAGAGGAAATTGAATATATTCGAACGAACTTCATCTTCACCAATGGCCAAAATGTACAATATTTGCATCATTTTTTGGATGCATTTGTGGATAGCCAACTTTTCAAAAAAATAAAATAAAATTTAAGTAACTTATGCATGCTAACAATTGCAGATGCTGGCACAATTCTAAGTTTATTTTACCTGGACAGACTTCAATGGCATTGGCAAGTGTACTAAATCATGGGAGCAGTAAATAACACATCCTTTGTCATAGAATGATTCTCACCTAACCTGTAGACATCCTTTATCTAAATTTATCTATATCTTAGCTTTGCATCTGGTGGCTCCTAGTTATCCATCCCTTGTATCACATTTGCATGGTCTTTGGTTCAAGGAAATTGATCTCTCTTGTTCTCCCCTGCTTCCCAGATTTGATACATTTTTAAAAATATGACTTTGTGTGCAGTTGATAGATGTGTTACCGCTTAGTACAAACTGAATATGGAGTATGTTAAAATGAATTAAGTTTCTCTACCACATGAGTTGACTCCAGTAGCCTCTTGATCATTGGGAAATTTAAGTTGGAGATGAAGATGACAATATTGATTTATGTTAATAATTGCTATACTGTTGCTTTCTATGTGCTGCCACTGAAAGATGGAGCTGAGTATTATGAATTATGGCTCTGATTGGATTTGGGGAATTTAAATGAGATGGAATGAAATGAGAAATGGGAGTTACTGTACATGGATTGAGAGAAAAAAATCCACCAGACTTATTTCAGCTTCCAATTTTGTTTTTATATGTGGTCTTATGCGTGTTTGTTCTTATTTATCTATTCCTTTCTACACTTTCTGTGCTCTAAAAACCATGGTCCATGCTTATGTCTTATGTTTCTAAGACATAGCAACCATGACCTTTTTTAGCACTTGAGAAGATAATTCTAACTTTTCATCCTTGCAATTAACAGGTATTAGCAAAAAGTATGCCTTAATTTTGGTATTTTAACATGTAAAATGGTGAAACGTCCGCCCCTGCCCCCACCCTCAAAAACGAGAAAATAAAGAGAGCAGAGAAAAGGAAAAATACTGGGTGTAATTGACCTTTATTGTTCAGTGTTGTTTCCAAGGTGTCTAAGTTTGGAAATTCTTTGTTTCTATTTTCAGAAGAAGTATCAATTCTTGGACGTTTGTACTCTATCTCAACATACAGTCCTGTTATTTAATAATGTAGGGCCTGTTTGTCATTGTCGTGTATTGTCGCTGTGTCTTTGTTTCTTTACAGACCAATGGAATGCCACAGGGATATTGATGTTGAAAATAGCTGCTATTCCTTGCTTTTACGTTCACTCTTTTTTTTTGAAAGCAATAGATCCTTGCTTCCAAAAGTTCGAAAAATTTTACAATTTTTGTGCATTCGTATATTGTCTTTTTTTTTCCTGGTTTCCACCATGTGTCACACCATATGACTTGTTTGCCCATCAGCTAGAGGTCTATTCTACAGTATATTGTATTCTTCCTAGTCAGCCAGAGGTCTATTGTAAATATATTGTATTCTTCTTAGGATAATCATTCATATTGTAAGATATCATGCTAATCTTCCATTATGCATTTCCTGTTTCCAGTACTTGTAAACTAACGAATTTTGCTGGTTCAGGGCCGAGAAAGACTAGGTGACATACCAGTGTTTGTGCTTGTGAAGGGCTAAAACCAGTCTGGTACATGCTTATTTATTTCAAGGTTCTTCATTTTGCTTCCTCGGATGATATATGCTACAACTTTTGCTGGATCACCTGAGCTAAATAATCTGAAATGTCATTATTGACATTTTTCAGAAGGGCTTGGTAATACTAGTTGCTTCTTTAATTTGACCAGAGCGTTCTATGGCTTTTGTAAGTTGTCTGAAGTATGGTATCTTTTTTTTTTTTTTTTTTTTTTGTTAAGGAAGTATTGTACCGTTCACAATCATGAACTAAAAATTTTATCGGATATCTCCAAACGAAATAGAAATTTCTGCTGGTAGCTGAAGTCTGGTATTTGCATATTTGTATGCCTGGTTTGGCCAAAAACTAGTTCAAGTGATGTTTGATGAGAGGATCCTTTTCCCTTTTTCTTTTTTTGGTGGCTTTTGTAAAATGCAAGCTTCTTGGTTGGTAATGCGTCTCATGTCGGCGCGGGGCAGATGCGAATATGTATGACTTCAGATATTCTGTTAATTGTAGTACTCTCTAGCATCGTTGCAAAACCTAATTCTACCAGTCCTCCCGTCTCCATCGTTTAGAAGCCTCTGGGAACCCTTGTATGTGCGGAACTGATAGATTTGGCATCCCACATGTTTGAGATCATGGCATCTTTGTATGTGTGATATGAAAAATCTCTGATGCTTTGTGCTCCTGGAAATAGATGGGGTTTGGCAGCACGTCGTTTGCTGCTGACTAGCTGCGATACGTGGTGGCTTATATAGGTTTTTTCTTTTTTTTTTTAATAATAACGATGGTATCATACATAACGTGTACGGATATAGCTAAAAAAATCAAAAAGCAAAACATCACGAAGAATACTAGGCAGCTCCACGGAGTTACCCTCCAAAAGGACCCTCTTTGCCCGTAGAGCACGTCTGGCATAACATAGTCAGGACCAGATCGCTCGCAACTTCATCCCTAGCACTGAGGTGTCAAACAACTGGCATCCTCAGCAGCAATCACCCTCGAATCTAGGCCTCTAACAACAAAGTCTGTGTCTTTCCTCATGCCGTCCTGCAGGACGCAACCATCGAAGTTGACCTTGAGGAAACTCGGATGTGGAGACTTCCAGGTAAAATCATCATGCGGGGCGCTCTTCGAGCAAAGGTAGAACCCTAAATGTTCCGAGCTGTCAAAGGTCTATCTGAATGGATTGTCTGAGCGACCTTTGTTGCAGCCTCGCCCTCTCTACCACCATCTCTGAAGGGGGGCTTGTCTCCTGAAAGGTGTATCCTCGCAAACCAGATCTAGTAGGTAGTGTAAGTCGCCCGCACCGCAGTAGCTTATATGTTGAGGAAGTAAAATTGTGAGTATATAAGATGCAATCGGGAGTAAGTATGTGACTTCTGCGGTAACGTTAGATCTTTCATTCTCCTCTGCCCTCAAACTAGCTCGGTTCAAAGTAATGCTTAACCTAGCGAAAGTGCCATGGCAATAACCGGTGAATGCACGGCAGTCCATAAGGTACTGCCACCGAAAAAAAATGAACTTTGGGCGACAGAGGCCACCACAAACTTTGGACTGGTCCACTGGACCTGGGCCATCTGTAATTGGAGGCCTGGAAAAGGGAAGCATGTGTGAGCTGAAACTGCAGCAGGTCTATGCTGCAATGATGGACAATGCTGCAACGCTGATTGGCTATTTCGCATAATGGAATAAAACTGGGCGCGGGTTACTGAAACTTGGATAGCTTCTCAATGGACTATGATCTGGAATATATGTATATAAATTTTCTGATGATAAATGATCTGGAGACTGGAATATTGTTACTTTAGATATCTTACCTGAAACAGTCTTTTCTTGTTGATGCCATCCCATACATTCACACATCCATCGCAACCTCCAGTGGCAAATGTCATGTCATTGCAACATCCAAATTTTTAGCCAAATGGTTCCAAGGAAGGCAGCAGGCATGTAAATTACTCAATCCTGGAAAGGTAGTGACAATAAATAATAATACCGAGTTCATCGAGTCTCGTAATTGGAATGAGTAGAATTTAAATTTCTTAACGAGAATCTATTGAAGGGCAAGTTTGGTGCCAGCAGCCGTGGTAATTCCAACTGTTAGGGCCAAGTCGGGGAGAGAGAGAGAGAGAGAGGGTATGTTTTGCCCCATGAGGTAGTGCCTTCTCCTAAGAGGAGACAAGAAGGAGATCGGTGGGGTTGGAGAAAGGTTGGGTCATGCATTTGCCTAATTGAAATTTGCCTAATTTATGGGCACAAGCATCCAACAATTGCATAAGATTTGATTCTACTAGGGAAGAGTAGGGTCATACATTTTATCTGATGAATTGACATTAATCCTCTATTGTCAAGAAGTGCAATTTTCCGAGTCATGTTATGTGCAGCATGGTATACTCTTTCTGTCCCATTTTGATATAATCTGTTCAACTTGGATATGGGACCTTGCAGAAACAAGTCAATCGAGAATTAAGATGCCAACATATGAAAAAAACAATATTCTATATCAAAGGAGACATCTAAGCTCTCACAATAAGAAAAGATTTCCCCTCCCTTGGCTCCATTTGAATATTTTTAATTTCAAAATCATGGTATGAACATTTTCATGAATTCAAAATTTTGATATCTTTTGAAGGAAAATTGAAATTCAAGATCTTTTTATGTTCATATAGTCTGCATTAGAATAATGTGAATCCTTCAAAACACTAGAGTAATTGGTTCATACATTTTTTATAATATTTTAAAATGGAAAATAAGTAAGACAATGAAGATAGAAAATGCAAATTATTCAAAGTATAAAATTTCAAATTCATGATTTTGGACTTCTATGTGATTTTGTTGCAAAATGACACCGATGATACAAAATCATGACCAGAAGTTTCAAAAATTCATGTAAATTCATGAAATCAATTTTCAACATAATTAATATCCTTGATAAGAAAACCATTTCAAAAAAATGTTATTTTTTGTTAGTGGTAGTCATTTCCTAGCAGAGGCAAATAGATGTTATAACAGCCACTATAAGCCACTGTGACAGAAAAATAATAGATGATAACTAAGAATTGGCGATGTTACTTGATCATCTTACTGCTTATCAAATAAAAGAAATTTTCTTTCCAAATGGCAATTGTGGCTGCTATTTTTATTATATAACAGCCAGTACAACATAACAGCGACCATTATTTTAAAGCCCAATACGACTTGATGTAATGCCTCCAATCCAATATAATGGTTCACAAACCCTTTTGTTTGACCTAATCGGATTAGATTAGACTGGTTTCTCCAATACTACAAAATGATGAGTAATGTAAGAGGGCACCATTTTTTTAGCATACAAAAGAGACTCTTGTCCCATGTCCAGGAGATTGGCATAATGTCGAGCCAAATATTAATTACCAAGCTAGCATCAGTAAATGCATATAATGGAATCCCCCAAGCCCATATGATGTAGGTTTAATCACAATCCTATTTTACTGATCTGAGAAGTCTATTAAGAGCCTAATTAAGATATAGTTAAATTATTATGATATGAGTCTAATATAAGTATAACGAGTATATATATATAACCCAAATGATGCATGAGGTACTTTTTTTTATTTTAAAATATAGTATGCAAAAAATATTTTTAATTAAGTATATAGTTATTTAGAAAATAATATTTTTATTAATTTATATAATATTTTTTAACAAATACTTCGATTAGTTTTTAATAGAAATATAATTTTATTAATAATTTAATATATTATTCAAATTATTAATTCCTTAAAATATTATTAGTAAAAATATCATTTTTTTACTAAAATATTTTTGCAAAAATATTATTAGTATTATTTCTCGGCCATATATTAAAAAATTTACATTAATATTCATCCTTTTCTCATGTATGAGCTTGGCCACCGTCCAATCTCTCCTGCATTGAGGGCTCGGATTCAATGACAGTCAAATTATACCAAAAAATAAAGGCAAATGTAAAAGAATTAAAAAAAAAATTATTGTGGCATCAAACCCCACCACTACGAATCCTTGCACGTATCTTACCCATCGGATGTATGGGATTATTAGAAATACTATTGAAATAAACATCTTGTAAATATAAAAAACTAATATTAAAGAAAAAAATACATTAAATGACCTAAAAATGTGGCACATTTTCAGATTACTAGTTTAAAAACATGCATTGAAGAGGACATGAATGGAAATATACAGGAATGATGAGGATATAAATGAGTACAAGTAATAAAGGCAGCGGACATGTGGCTTGGGAATGATCAAAGAGGGTACAGATGATGGAGCATTCATTTTAATACACACATACATACATACATATATACATAATATATATGAGGATTGATAACTTACTCTCCGTTATGGTAGGTTATCAATCTACCCGATTTTTATTGGACAAAAATATCCTTACTTTTTATAATTTTTAAGAGTATTTTATGTCTTGTTAAAATCCCATATTAACTCACCATCTCAGCCCTCCAATGAATACTCACTCTCTCTCTCATATATATATATATATATATATATTTGGATTTCTTGATTCTGTATAAATACTCAAGATCTATCCAGCGAATAACTGATGTCGAACTAAATACACGCCTGCACAGATCCTTACAGTATGAGTGGTCTTGGAATTCATACTTTCCAAAGTTTGGGTATCTGTATCTCTATTTATGGAAAGTTATGGCACTTTTTCTATTTCTACCTTTAGACTAGAAAGAGTATTCCGGCAACTTTTTTGTAGCTTCTCCAGCCATATGCTTGATGCATTTGATTGCCATCTATTGTTCATGTTAGCCGGTGCATTGTATTAGTTGAATCTTCACATCACTGAAAAACACTTATATGCTGTAATGGGGAAAAAAAAAGAGAAACACTTGCGTACCAATATATAATTGGATATTAGGAGACCTGATGACCACTTTTTTATCATCCCTAGTTTTTTTAACTCTGGCTTCAGTTACATTTGGAAGAGCTAATACATGCTTAGGAAACTTGTGAATGGGACTAGGAACCTGTGCATCTCAGAATGCATAAAGTTGAAGAGGACAGATCGAAGAATATCAGTTTATTCATAACCACCGTAATGTTCTATTTGTCTTCAATTCCTGGTACACCTGCACTGCAGTGCAGTCAGCAAGTGTTGAAATCACCTAAATTCTTCAGCTATCTGTGTGAAGTATCGATAACTGCACCTGATACAGATGATAGATACCAAAAGAAATTTAAATTTTACATCTCAAATTTTTACTGCCTGAGCTGGCACATGTTTCTTGTTTATACATAGCGGTTAGAACATGATTGTTGCTTCGTAAAAAACATCTTACTTCTCAAATTATCAGTGCATGACCTGTCCCATTATTGTTTATACCTTGGCCCTAGAACATGCGCAATAGCTTATAGAGAATCAAATTATATATCTGAATTTATCACTGCTTGACCTGGCATGTGTTGCTCATTATTTCTGTTGTGTTCAATGAAAATCATGTTTTCGTGTAGAGGAATATTATGATGGTGCACAATATGATGAATCCTGATGTCAAACCATGTTATTGCCTGAGTAATTTACATTAGGAATGAAGGGCCTTGTGCCTGGGTGGCAGGCATCCATCCTGAGGACATTTGCAGCAGGGAATGAGCCTTTCATGTTGTCATAGCATTGGTGTTTCATACCACACACATCTATAGATTGCTATTGTTGTGCTAGTTAACCACAGAATATTACGTTGATGCAATTTTTTTTCATCTGGCATCAAAGTTTTTGCCTCTGTGACGGTCTTAGTGGTATATATGAAATTATACTGGGAAAATTTGTGCAGTCATTCTTCTTTGGGAGGTCAGTGTTGATGTGCAGGTATGTTTGATGACAATCTGCATACTATCGAATGGCACAAAGCATCCTCGGTGTAAACATGCATGAAGATGAGCCTCAGTAAGTGCTTTTTTTCTTTTCCATGCACATGTAACTTTCTTTTGTATAGTGCAGTTTCTGGTCGGATTACAGGAGCTATCGAAAGAACTACTAATGCCTTCTTAAACATGCTCAGATCATCTCGAGCCATTTTCCTCAATTCTTGTTGCCACATGCAATTTACGTCTGATATGAAGCTTATGGAGTATGGACGATCCTCGAATTGCTTCGATCTGTAATCTGCATGCATTGCAATCTTCATGTCGTGGTTTTGACCATGAAGTAAAAGAGTTCTAGGAGCTATATAGATACATATTTGATCATGTTCTACTGTTCGAGAAGGGGCCAGGATTCAGGTTATGTCAACAACTTGACCGTGTCTTGTATGGGTTGGTGATGTCGGCATAGCTGCAGGCTCGAGGCTTTATAGCAGAGGCACTGAAGATTCTCTGAAAAAACTCAAACCATGGAATGGGAAACGAGCTGTTCGGTCAAAAGAACACGGCCTACCAGCTTGCAGCATTTAAACAATGGCTCAGTTGAGTTCTTTGTAGTGGATCACAAAGATTGTTTGCTTATTTTTTTGTCAAGGCTGGATCAAAGATGCTTTTCTGGTCCTACTTTCTGAAAGTAGTGTGGTGAAAAGAAACCGTGCACTGATTTTGCTTTGTTTTGACTTGCATCTTCTCTATAAATATATCTTCTCTATTTTGTGGCTTTTTCTGGCGTTTTATAAGGTTCTTTCGTTTTTTTTAGGTGGGGATCATGGAGTCCTGCTGTGTGGGCCTGCATTAATAGCTCTTATGTAATCTCCTGAGGTCAACAGTTTTCACTTTTGCAACTCAGGGAACGTTTCCTTAATCAGGGTGCAGTCTCTGAGCCCAGGACCGATACATAATTTTGGCTTTGGAGATCCTTCCTGATGAGGCAAAATTTTCAGTTCGTTGGATGACTACTTTGTTAAAGTGAGTTTCCTGGTCAACAGGAGAAAGTCGAACATTATTTTGCAAATAAAAAAAAGGAAAACATAAGTCAGACATTTTTAATTGAATCAAACATTTTTCTTTCTCAAATAAAAAGAGAAAAAAATGAAAGTCAAACATTTATATTTGCTCAAAGAGAGAGAGAGAGAGAGAGAGAGAGAGAGAGAGAGAGAGAGAGAGAGAGAGATTTTTAATTAGAACGTGCCTGTCAAAAATAAGTGAACATAATTTTGAATATTCCTGGATGCAACTCAGCCTAATTTGTGACCTTAAACATTTCATACTCCAACAGCTGCCTTATTGCATTGTCTGCATGGGCGAGTTACATATTTTAAGTGCCACTAACACTGGTTACAAAAATAGATTAAGTTGCCATAATTCTTGAAATGGCATGACTAAAAGCACGAATGGAGTATTCTTTGAGAAAGGAAGGAAAATCGATGATACAACAAAATGTGCTTATTAATTTCTTTTTGCTAAATAAACTATTTTTCTTAGGAGTACAACATATTGATAGGGTTGGTAGTTTGCTGCATGGCTTCAAACTCATTTGAATCCACATGAAACAAATGGGGTAACATGGAGGTTTCTGATATCGGTTTGTTTCATGCCTATGCTTGTTCCTGAAAATTGGTTTTGGTTTAGGTCCACTTGTTTTAACCTAATGGCATGGTTTTAGGTTCGGGTATAAAAGATATTAGAAAGGGGAAGGTCTGCAGCCCACTCAGATTTGATTAAGTAGATGAAATCAGGTACAGAGGAAAAGTATAGGAAAAAAATAAGTTGAAGTAAGGAATGTATTGAGGATACAGTATCTCCTTTTCAGGTCCTTTTCTTTTGGCTGTCTAAAACAACTGATGTCTCATAAAGCCAAGAATAGCAGGTTGGTTATGCAAGAAAAGCTTAATAAGCTAGGTAGTACATGATATGTTGTCTAATAATTTATGATGATTAGTTCAACAAAACTCCTGTTTTACAAATTTTAATAAAAAAAGTTACTTTTTGATAGAACAGCCATTATGACATACTTGCAAAGACCTCTCATTAATTTTTGGAAAATGATCAGGAAAATTTTAATATTTAAAACAAAACATCCTCTACTCTAGCCCTATCTCTAATTATACAGAGCTTTGCAGACTTGTTTACATATTTACTATTGGTGCGAAAAGGCAGATTTATCCCTTCTCTAATTTATGTAACCTTTTTTATTTAGAAAAATGTAAATAAACCTTACATTTTCATAAAATTCCGTAGAGGGTTAAGTTTACACAAATAAATAAACCTAAGCTAGTTTGTATAAGTGAGGGAAGGTGTATTTTTTTTCACATCCACAGTTAAACTGTAGCATGCAATTAAATTCATCTAACTCAAAATGTAGCTAAGGATGGTGCAGTGTTTCAACTGTTCTGATTTTTTGTCTGGGTTATTATGTAAATATGAATAATAATAAAAAAAGTAGTTCTGCCAATATGTGATAAGGTAGGGTGTTATATATATGACTATACGACTATATGTTATATATACAAGGAGAATGCTTTGCGGCATTTTTTGTGAGTTTTTGGTCATTTTAACGCAAGAATATAAATTGATGTTGAACTTAATAAACTTACATGTACCCCACGTCACAAAGGAAGGGCGTAAGTTTTGTGTGCTGTTAGAGATAATTGAACCATATTCTTATTGTTTTGTGCTAGATCTAGTCATTAGTATCATAAATAGGTAGAAGAATTCTTTAATTCCATTATTAAAGTTACAGTGTTCTTAGCCATTCGTTCCTATCAAGGGATACCTCTAGTAGGTTATAAATGTCTCTCTCCTCTAGTAGGTTATAAATGCATCTATCTTTCATTATCTTCAATTTCCATCATCTTCAACCCACTACTCTTTGCATCAGTTCCTTTATAAAACTAATGCACAAGCTAATCTCATGTATATTGGCCCATCTACCGTCATTAATTGTTTGGACCATTAGAGCTTCGATAATGCTGTCAACATTCTCATTAGTGAAACACCATATGCCTATTGAAACTACTGATACATTGCAAATGTCAATAGTGAGAATTTCAAGATAAGCATGAGGTTTTGCAGAAAACATGTTCCATATCTAATGGCAAATGTGACATGTAATACTTGCTCAGGGATAACTATGCTAATATTCTAATCTAGATCGTGAACGCTAAGAGTTGATTATGAAGGTCTTTATGTCATGTTACTTGTTAAAGATCGATAGACTCTAATACTGTATTAAGATTCTACCTACCTATCCAAACATTTAGATAGATATATAGGCCTAAGACTATAAGCACCGCGAGAGTTCTTAACCTATTCGATGTGGAACTATTATTTTTCGACATTACTAATTGATTAATGTACAAGGCACAAGATGCAGTAGGAGCTTGATTTTGTTATTGATTTTCCTCTAATAGACTTCTCTCACCACATGACACATAATTAAACCAATCTTAAATTTTGCAACTGCAAGTCAAGAAGAAAACAGTAGCCCTCCATGTATCTACCACCAAAATGGAAAGGGCAGTAATGAGAATCCACTGTTAAGATATATGGACAATCTCCATTGAGCAAAATCATGAGTCCCCAAGTGTCGACTTGCAAGGGAGGCCAACAATCATCATCTATGAAAGCAAACACTCCAACTTAATAATTTAACATTGTAGTTGGATTAAAGTAATGCCTTCCATATTGTTTAAGATATAAAAGCTCTTCAAAAATCTCACTCCAATGAGAAGTTGTCCTTTGGTTCATTGTTTGAGGAGGCTGCCAAGCGGGTGACAGCTCTCAAATTCTGTCATTCCAACAGTCGTGCGAGCCGGTATCAACCTCAACTTCTGAGCCCCATTCTAATGGTGCTGGAGAGGCAAAAAAAAAAAAAAAATCATAAAGGAGGACTTTGATTCGCATCCTGCTGTGTTTGAGTTTCTAATGCCATCGGATTGTGCTCTTGTTTTGTTTCTAATGCTTTGTCTGCAGCCCACTCAGATTTGATTAAGTAGATGAAATCAGGTACAGAGGAAAAGTATAGGAAAAAAATAAGTTGAAGTAAGGAATGTATTGAGGATACAGTATCTCCTTTTCAGGTCCTTTTCTTTTGGCTGTCTAAAACAACTGATGTCTCATAAAGCCAAGAATAGCAGGTTGGTTATGCAAGAAAAGCTTAATAAGCTAGGTAGTACATGATATGTTGTCTAATAATTTATGATGATTAGTTCAACAAAACTCCTGTTTTACAAATTTTAATAAAAAAAGTTACTTTTTGATAGAACAGCCATTATGACATACTTGCAAAGACCTCTCATTAATTTTTGGAAAATGATCAGGAAAATTTTAATATTTAAAACAAAACATCCTCTACTCTAGCCCTATCTCTAATTATACAGAGCTTTGCAGACTTGTTTACATATTTACTATTGGTGCGAAAAGGCAGATTTATCCCTTCTCTAATTTATGTAACCTTTTTTATTTAGAAAAATGTAAATAAACCTTACATTTTCATAAAATTCCGTAGAGGGTTAAGTTTACACAAATAAATAAACCTAAGCTAGTTTGTATAAGTGAGGGAAGGTGTATTTTTTTTCACATCCACAGTTAAACTGTAGCATGCAATTAAATTCATCTAACTCAAAATGTAGCTAAGGATGGTGCAGTGTTTCAACTGTTCTGATTTTTTGTCTGGGTTATTATGTAAATATGAATAATAATAAAAAAAGTAGTTCTGCCAATATGTGATAAGGTAGGGTGTTATATATATGACTATACGACTATATGTTATATATACAAGGAGAATGCTTTGCGGCATTTTTTGTGAGTTTTTGGTCATTTTAACGCAAGAATATAAATTGATGTTGAACTTAATAAACTTACATGTACCCCACGTCACAAAGGAAGGGCGTAAGTTTTGTGTGCTGTTAGAGATAATTGAACCATATTCTTATTGTTTTGTGCTAGATCTAGTCATTAGTATCATAAATAGGTAGAAGAATTCTTTAATTCCATTATTAAAGTTACAGTGTTCTTAGCCATTCGTTCCTATCAAGGGATACCTCTAGTAGGTTATAAATGTCTCTCTCCTCTAGTAGGTTATAAATGCATCTATCTTTCATTATCTTCAATTTCCATCATCTTCAACCCACTACTCTTTGCATCAGTTCCTTTATAAAACTAATGCACAAGCTAATCTCATGTATATTGGCCCATCTACCGTCATTAATTGTTTGGACCATTAGAGCTTCGATAATGCTGTCAACATTCTCATTAGTGAAACACCATATGCCTATTGAAACTACTGATACATTGCAAATGTCAATAGTGAGAATTTCAAGATAAGCATGAGGTTTTGCAGAAAACATGTTCCATATCTAATGGCAAATGTGACATGTAATACTTGCTCAGGGATAACTATGCTAATATTCTAATCTAGATCGTGAACGCTAAGAGTTGATTATGAAGGTCTTTATGTCATGTTACTTGTTAAAGATCGATAGACTCTAATACTGTATTAAGATTCTACCTACCTATCCAAACATTTAGATAGATATATAGGCCTAAGACTATAAGCACCGCGAGAGTTCTTAACCTATTCGATGTGGAACTATTATTTTTCGACATTACTAATTGATTAATGTACAAGGCACAAGATGCAGTAGGAGCTTGATTTTGTTATTGATTTTCCTCTAATAGACTTCTCTCACCACATGACACATAATTAAACCAATCTTAAATTTTGCAACTGCAAGTCAAGAAGAAAACAGTAGCCCTCCATGTATCTACCACCAAAATGGAAAGGGCAGTAATGAGAATCCACTGTTAAGATATATGGACAATCTCCATTGAGCAAAATCATGAGTCCCCAAGTGTCGACTTGCAAGGGAGGCCAACAATCATCATCTATGAAAGCAAACACTCCAACTTAATAATTTAACATTGTAGTTGGATTAAAGTAATGCCTTCCATATTGTTTAAGATATAAAAGCTCTTCAAAAATCTCACTCCAATGAGAAGTTGTCCTTTGGTTCATTGTTTGAGGAGGCTGCCAAGCGGGTGACAGCTCTCAAATTCTGTCATTCCAACAGTCGTGCGAGCCGGTATCAACCTCAACTTCTGAGCCCCATTCTAATGGTGCTGGAGAGGCAAAAAAAAAAAAAAAATCATAAAGGAGGACTTTGATTCGCATCCTGCTGTGTTTGAGTTTCTAATGCCATCGGATTGTGCTCTTGTTTTGTATTCTAAATAAACGTCGTGCAGCTCACCATTTGAACCTTCCTCGATTCTCTCTCTCTATCTCTCTGCCTCTGTCTCTCTGACGCACAGCTAATTCTCTCTCTCTCTGTCTCTGTCTCTCTAACACACGGCTAAAATGTAAGAAAGATGGACCAATCTTATCCGAGTAAATCACGCGGAAATCAGCCCGGAGAAATCGCTGGCATGGCATCTTAGTTTATCTTCCTTCTATTCTCTCTAGCCTTTTATCCAACCTCGAAAGGGATACATATAGGGTGATGAACCTTTGATTACTGTAAGTTAACTTGACTATTAGTGCCTGTACAAGGATCGCATTCGGCGGATACGCTATCCTGTCCCCTTTTATCTACTTAGGAATGTCAAGAACCCCTCTCCACGATCATGCTGACCTCTCTCCCATCCTTTCTTAATTTATTCCTTCGAGCAAAGAACCTTCACGTTCTGCCAATTGCCATATCCTGGACTTCTCATTCCGTACTATCTCATTCTCTCCCAATAGTTTTTGTTCCCGCCATGCTAATCCCAAATCGATCGTCTTCTAATGATGTAACCTGCCTTCAGAATCCCCTAATCAGCTTCTTAACCAGGATCTTTGGATAAGTGATCAGTTTATCTACCCGCAGGGTGATCCAATTTTTGCCGAGCTTTGGTGCAATGATGGGCACCTTGGATTCGAAATATAAAACTAGTTTTTTTTTTTTTTTAAATATCTAGAACGGATGATTCTTATAGTTTAAGTATGGATACATCCAATAAGATCAAAAAGCAACAAGTCTCAGAGCACTCTAAGCAACTTCCCCTCTCCAACCCACAAGAAGCTCCCAAAGTAGCTGGCCACATATGAAGTCACACAGTCTATGGCTCCATTTGCCTCTCTGAACATATACATGCTGAGCCTGAAAGGCCACAACAATACTCATTATAGCCTAAATATTCCAAAGCAGGGATGGCTCCCTCCACAACAACTAGAGCCACTGCATCCAACCAATTATGGTGGTCGAATCGTCCTCTAATATGACTGAGCTGGCCTGCAGCACACACCGAGCATGACTCAGAGTGGCTCATACCGTCTTCAGCTCTGTTTCAGAAACTAATGTGTCGAAAATCTGACAGCCACTATCTTGGAGTTAAAAAAAAAAAAAAAAAAAAAAAAAAAAAAAAAAAAAAAAAAAAAAAAAAAAAAAAAAAAAAAATGTTTGAAGG
>JAOXJJ010000359.1:5392277-5456891 GCA_025769935.1 Phoenix roebelenii | reverse complement strand
CTCTAGCCGATCAGCAAACGAGCAAGTCCGAACATGAGCCAGCGGCCAAACTACAAGAAACTCGGCTTGCCTCAATAAAACCTGAGGTTAGGGCTCATATAACTGAAGCTTGAATAACTAAAATCAAGCTCAGCTCGAGCTTGAGCCAAGCTGGTGCATCCTAAGCGGATACCAAGCTAAGCGCTTTCAAATCCATCTTATTATGTTGGTTCCTTCTCTAGATATTGTTGGGGGAAATAAACCGCCCCAAAGCACGTGAGCACATCGCCAGCACGTGATCAGAGGCTCCCGACCTCGAGACTCTCGACCTGGCGTCCGACCTCAAGACGTCCGACCCGGGCACCTGACCTCAACATTCCTGACCTCGGAAGTCCGGCCTCACCATCCACTCACCGCGGTCACATCCTTCTGCAGCTCGATCAGGGACCATGCCCTGTTACCACTGTCAACAATCAATGCGCATTGCCTCTGCTGATCTCCGGCTCACTCAACAATCAATGCGCATGGCCTCTGCTGATCTCCGGCTTACTCAACAATCAATGTGCATGCTATCTATGGATTTCAAACCCTCCACGGCCAACAGCTGACCCGCTCGGCTACGTCCGATCAACCACGACGACTCATTGGCTCTGGCCTGATCTTCTACAGCAATGCATTAATTCACACGATCGTGCATTAATTCATGCGACATGCCCAATCATGACGGTAACCTGTTCGCCCCGTCACATCGCAGGTAGCCCTATACCCCTCTATAAAAGGAGAACCCCTCCACCTTAGAGGGGGTGGAACTCGAAAACTATGGAGACATATTTCCTCTCCTCCCAGATATTTGCCCCCTCCGACTTAGGCATCGGAGGGCCGGCGCCGGAAACCCCGGCCACCGACTTTTTGCAGGTTCCCCGGATGACGCCGCCCGCCGACGGACCGCCACCTGCCATCTTACGCCGGAGCTCCTCATTCTCAGCCGACGGCCACCACCGGGTCCAATTTTCAGCAACAGTTGGCGCTAGAGGAAGGACCCGAGTCGTGGCCATGAAGTTGAGAAGCAAAGGAGCCTCCAACGCCTTCCGGCGTCTCCCACCAAATCCTGGACATTCTATCCAGAACTCGCCACCTCCGGCTGATCTAGCTCCCCAGGTCCAGCCGGAACAGTTCAATATCCTGGTGCAGCAGGTTCAAGCCTTGGTCGCAGCTGTCCAAGGCCTGCAACGTGAGGAAGCCCCACCTATGCCGCCTCCGCAGGCCCAGGTCCAACCAGTGCTTCCTCCAAACGGACCGGTGCCCCAGGGCCAAAACCTCCACGGCTCCTCGAGGGCCAACAATAAAGAATAGTGCTATCGCCAAGGCTCAGCCCGGGCGTCTTCCTGGAGAGAATTGCTAGGGAGGAGCATGGACAGAAGACCGCAGATTTCGGAAGTCGAGTCAGCCTTGGACCGTCACGAGCCGGAGTAGACTACGATGGCCATCCCCCAAGCTGGGGAGCTCGATAGGAAGGTCGAGAACTTTGAGCGCCAGATTGAGGTGCTTCACGGTAGGAAGGCAAGGTGCGAGGGTGACTTTGAGTTTACCACCAAGTCCCCTTTCTTCCTGCAGATCAAGGATGAGCCGGTCCCACCAAGGTTCAAAATGCCCCAAGTGGAGCCCTACAATGGAACTACCGACCCCTCGATCATTTGGAAAGTTACCGAGCCCTCATGGCATTGCAAGGGTCATCGGAGACCGTGCTCTGCAAGGCCTTCCCAGCGACTCTTTGGGGAACGGCTCAGCTTTGGTTCTCTGGACTGAAGCCGAGCTCGGTATCCTCTTTTGAATAGCTCAGCAGGCAGTTCGCCACCAACTTTGCTGCCAGCCGGCCCCAGCGGCGAACGTCGGATTCCCTCCTTGACGTCAAGCAAAAGAAGGGAGAATCCCTTAGAAAATATCTCGACCGCTTTACCGCTGCAACCTGGGAGGTCCGGAGCTCGACCAGTCAATAGCCATGTCGGCACTAAAGACTGGGGCTCGCTCCTACAGATTCCTCTTCTCCATTGAGAAGAGCTTCCCCGCCGACTTTACTGAAATGCTGGTCCGAGCTCGGAAGTATGCAAAGGTCGAGGAGGCTATCGCCTCCAGACGGGGCGCGAGGCCTCGAAGAAGCAGAAGAAGCATCGTGAAGAGCGCAGCCGCCTGAGAAGCCGATCTCCCCGCCGAGATAAGAACCTGTCTCGGCTAAGGAGCCCATCTCGACAGTGGGGACGGTTTCGACCAAGATCCCCACCTCGATTGAGATCTCCACCGCAGCCACGAATGCCCTTGGGGAGGTACGAGAATTACACCCCCCTGAACGCCTCCCGAGCAGAGGTCCTAATGGAGATAGAAGGTCGAGACTATTTCCGACCTCCACCCCCAATGTAGGATACCGGAGCTCGGCGCAATCCTAGGAAGTATTGTCATTTCTACTGAAACCTCGACCATGACACAGAGAATTGCTTTCAGCTCCGGGATGAGATTGAGACGCTTATCCATCGCGGAATAGTCAACCGGTTTGTGCGGAACTGGCGTGAAGAAAGGAGGCCAGTGAAAAATGTCGCACCACCTGAAAATTCGAATGACAACGGGCCAATCGCCGGCACCATCAATACCATTGGAGGTGGAAGCTCGGCTGAAGAACCACTCGAGGGAAGGACCCCTCCAAAGCGCCTGCGCACCTCCGAAACCATCTCATTCTCTGACGAGGACTTGGAAAGAGTTGAGACTCCTCATGATGACGCTGTGGTCATCTCCATGATTGTAAACAAATTTGATGTAAAGCGCATCCTAGTTAATAATGGAAGTTCGGCTAATATTTTGTACTACGACGCCTTTCAAAAAATGGAAATGATGGAAAGCTAGCTTCGGAGAATGAACGCTCCACTGGTCGGATTTATCGGAGATTCGGTCCCGGTCGAAGGCAAGGTCGGCCTCCTTGTCACGATCGGGCTCGCTCCCCGAGAAAGTACCGTAAGGATAGATTTTCTAGTTGTCCGCCTATCTTCGGCCTACAACGCCATTCTGGGACGACCAGAGCTAAACACCCTTCGAAAGGTCTCCTATCCAGACTGACTCGCCAACGTGGTCCTCGTGAAGAAAGTTAACGGAAAGTGGCGCATTTGCGTGGACTACACTGACTTGAACAGAGCCTGCCCAAAGGACAGTTTTCCACTCCCCAGCATTGACCAGCTTGTGGACTCCACCTCGGAACACTAGTTGCTGGCATTCATAGACGCCTTCTCGGGATACAATCAAATTCGAATGGCGCCAGAAGACGAGGAGAAGACGACCTTCATCACCGATAGGGGCACTTACTGCTACAAAGTGATGCCTTTCGGGTTGAAAAATGCTAGAGCAACATATCAAAGGCTGGTCAGCCAAATCTTTAAAAACCAAATAGGTCGGAACATGGAGGTCTATGTGGACAACATGCTGGTAAAGAGCCGAACAGTGGGGGACCATGTGGCTGACCTCAATGAGACATTTTCCACACTTAGAAAGTATTAGATGAAGCTCAACCCTACTAAGTACGCATTCGGAGTCACCTCGGGCAAATTTTTTGGCTTCATAGTCCCCCAGCGTGGAATCGAAGCAAATTTCGAGAAGATCCGAGCACTGCAAGAGATGGTGCCACTAAAAACGGTCAAGGAGATGCAGCTGCTCACAGGATGGGTCACGGCTTTGGAAAGATTTGTTTTCAGGTCGGCCAAGCGGTGCCTCCCATTCTTCACAATCTTCAAGCGACCAAAGAACTTCTTGTGTTCGGAGGAATGTCAGCAAGCTTTTGAAGAGCTTAGACACTTCCTTGCTTCCCCTCCATTACTCACAAAATCCCAGCAGAGTGAGCTCCTCTACTTGTACCTGGCTGTCTCCCCGGTTGTGGTAAGCTCGGTCCTGATCCGAGAAGAGAACAAGCTTCAAAGATCAGTGTATTATACCAGCCGAGTCCTGAGGGATGCCGAGACCCGATATTCCAAACTGAAAAAAACAATCTTCACCCTGGTCATCTCGGCTTAGAGGCTCCGGTCCTACTTCCAGACCCACACTGTGGCCATATTGACCGACTAGCCTATGAAGCAGATTCTGCAACACTCGGATCGCGCCGGAAGGATTGCCAAGTAGGCAGTCGAGCTCGGAGAGTTCGATCTCGAATACTGTCCGAGGTCGGCGATCAAAGCCCAAGCGCTCGCCGATTTCATCATGGAGTGCACTTTGCCGGACGATTCCGAGCTCCCACTCGTGCCAATGGAGGAGACCCCGAGGCAACCATGGATCCTATATGTGGACGGCTCCTCAATCTCGGTGGGTAGCGGAGCAAGTCTTATCCTTACAAGCCCGGACGGAGTAGTTGCGGAGCATGCCCTATGCCTCGAGTTCCCAGCCTTTAACAATGAGGCAGAGTACGAGGCGCTTATCGCCGGGCTCAAATTGGCAAAGGAGCTGAAAGCCAGGGACTTGAAGGTCTTCAGTGACTCCCAACTGGTCGTGAGCCAGATCCTGGGGGATTTTGAAGCAAGAGAAACATCGATGCAGAGATATCTCCAAAAGGTGTGAGACCTCACATCCACCCTGGGCTCCTTCAATATCAAGCACATCCCTAGAACAGAGAACCTAAGGGCAGACCAATTGTCGAAGCTGGCGACCTCCCGCATGAGCGAGTTTCCTAAGGCAGCAATGCTCGAATATCTCCAAACGTCCAGCACGAAGGAGCCTGAGCCGACCCTCTGCATCAAAATCGAGCCGAGCTGGATGGACGAGCTCATCAGTTATCTACAAAATGAAGCCCTTCCCAATGATGAGCTCGAGGCTTGCTGCATCAGGCGTCTAGCCTCCTGATACATATTATATGAAGGCAAGCTCTACCAGAAATCCTTCACCTCTCCTCTCCTCAAATGCCTTCGCCCGTCAAAGGCGGACTATGCTATGCGAGAGGTTCATGAAGGGATATGCGGGGAACATCTGGGAGGTCGGGCACTGGCCCATAAAATCTTGCGCCAAGGATATTATTGGCCCACACTTCAAAATGACACAACAGACTTCGTTCGAAGGTGCGGTCGATGCTACCGGAACGCCAACATCCAGCGCCGACCCTCGACCCCGCTGACCTCGATCAGTGCCCCCTGGCCATTCGCCCAATGGGGGATCGACATCCTGTGGCCATTCCCCTGGCAACCGAGCGGAGAAAATTTCTGGTTGTCTCCATCGACTACTTTACCAAATGGCTCGAAGCCGAACCAGTGGTCCGGATCACCGAGCAGAAGATGCAGGACTTTGTTTGGAAGTTAATAATCTGCAGATTTGGACTCCCCCGCATCTTTATATCTGACAACGGTCGTCAGTTCGACAACACCCATTTCAGAGAATTCTGCTCCGAGCTCGGCATTGATCACCACTTCACCTCGGCAGCCCATCCACTGATGAATGAAGAAACCAAGGTAACGAATCGCACCATTCTATAGGGACTCAAGGCCAGGCTCGACCGATCCAAGGGGCAATAGGTCGAAGACCTCTACAATGTTCTCTGGGCCTTGAGTGGAACATTACGACGCAGCCTCCAACCCCTCCCAACTCAGGGGCAACCTGGACCTCATCGAGGAGACAAGGGATATTAACGAAAAACGGTACAGTACTACAACTTTAGAGTAAAAACCAAGCTCTTCAAGATAGGAGATCTCGTCCTCAAGAGAGCAGAAGCTTCTCAGCCCACTGAGCAGGGAAAGCTTGCCCTGAACTGGAAAGGGCCCTACCGGATCGCACGAGTCCAGCGGCCCGGAGCATACAAATTGGAGTCTCTCGAGGGGACCCTCATTCCACGAAGCTGAAATTCTGAAAATCTTTGGATGTACTACCAGTAAACCCTCCAGGAGTCATCAACGATTGGGAATACAACTCTCGTCCCCTACTTATGATAATTCGTTTACAGCTCTTCCTTAATTATTCCATGCTCTTCCTGATATTGGGATGCTCATGAATCTCAGGAAACCCGACCAAGCTTGGATGCCCCAGCCAAGTCTGGAATGCCTCGCCACGTCGATGTCGAGCTCGGTCTCGATCTCCCTCAAAGACCCTGATCAAGATCGAAATGCCTTGTTGTTCGACAGTGAGCCCAAGCTCCCTCGACCTCAGAAAGCGTCACTAGGTCGACAGCGAGCCCAAGCTCCCTCGACCTCGTGCTCGATCCCTCGACTAAGGTCGGGATGCCCCGCTGAGTCGACAGTAAGCCCAAGCTTCCTCGACCTCGAAAAGCGTCACCAGGTCGATAGTGAGCCCAAACTCCCTCGACCTCATGCTCGATCCTTCGGCTAAGGTCGGGATGCCCCGCTGAGTCGACAGTAAGCCCAAGCTCCCTCGACCTCGGAAAGCGTCACCAGGTCGACAGTGAGCCCAAGCTCCCTCGACCTCGTGCTCGATCCCTCGGCTATGGTCGGGATGCCCCGTTGAGTCGACAGTGAGCCCAAGTTCCCTCGACCTCGAAAAGACAACAACGGGATAGTACCTTCGCAGACCCCCGAGGCCTTCAACAACATGGTAGTACCTTTGCGGACCCCCTGGCTTGCAGGCATGCCTGAAGTAGACAACACCTCATAGGGAATGCAACATCCTCCCTTGCCCGGCCGGTGCGAGCTATGCTGTTGCACGAGACCTCGACCAAAGCGCCATCCCTACAACATATAATAGCACCTGTGGAAGCGGACCATAGGGCGGAGTCGCTTACCTCAACCTTAGATGACCGACTCCGATGGTGCAAGAGGTATAACCCTACCCAGCACCTATGTCATTTCATCTACTTATTTATATTACAAGACGATCGACAAAACCCCGACCAAGCTTGGAACCCTCTCCGACCAAGGTCGGGATGCTCTCCTGAATCAACCATGTTACGGGTTCCCTCGGCCCCATGCGTACTCTCCTCACCACCAATCTTTGGTTCAATCTTTACTTGTTCCGAACCCCTCTGAACGAGGGTCCGGCCATGTCGAAACGTCGATTCAAGCCGAGACAGCCTGTAACAACGACTTCGAGTTCCGCCTGATGATACTCTAGCTGAGCCCGGAAGTGCCGAGTCACTCACCGTAAGTTCTGATTCCACTTCTTGATACTCCGACCAAGTTCGAGACCAAAAAGCGTAAACGATAGCCCGACCTTGGTCTACGATCTCTTCGGAGTTCGACCTTAAAGCTTTGATAAGCTTATCCTAAAAGCCGAGCACAAAGACTTGGCAGAACTTTCGAGAGGATAAACCTAAATGCCTAGCGGGATCTCTTCGGAGTTTGACCCTAAAGCTTTGGTGGGCTTGTTCTAGAAGCCGAGCTCAAGGACTTGGCCAAATTTTCGGAAGCTAAGCCTAAAGGATTAGCGGCACTTCTTTGGAGCCCGAGCTCAAGGACATAGCGAACTTTCCTAAAGTCTAAGCCCAGAGCCTTAACGCGATCCCTATCAGAGCTAAGCCTGACGATCTAGCGAAGGCTGCCGAAATCTAAGTCTATGGATTTAGCCGAGATTGAAGACTTAGGAAAATTCGTGGAAAGAAAATTCAACCTAAAGATAAAGGTTTACTTACCATGCAGAAAAGAGACAAGCACAAATTTAGAAAAAGGCTTTTCATTGATAAAGGCCCGAAGGCTAAGTACAAAATTAAGGTTTGGCCGTACAATGACTTCAATGGCCGACCTTGTTTACAAAAAAGAGAGAATAAAGAAAAAAAACTAAGTTCTAGGAGGCTGCAGCTGCATCGACGTCGACCTCAAGGTCATCCACGATGATCACTCGAAGGTCCTCGGCAGGAATTGGCTCGGGACCTTCTGCGGCGACCTCTAATGGGGCTTTGCCTGTGGCTTCGGCAACTCCGCCCGTGGCCTCGGGAACGCCCCCGGCAACTTCCCCAGAAGGAGTCCCTCGAGCTGCTTGCTTGGCCGTGTTAGCCCCGGCCTCAGCGATCTCCTCCTCGGCCTCGAGGGTTGCGGGAAGATCGAACTCGCTCTCTTCGCCGATCCCCGACCTAGGCCGAATCCCCTCGAGATCGAGCTGGGGGCAAAACCTGTGCATCTACCTCCAAAAATTTTCGAAGCTGCAAAGAAACCCATCCGCGGCCTCCTCCTCCAACATATCGCGGAACTCCTCCGACTCCTTGAAGAGTTCCACTACATTCTGGGCCTGCTCCAGCGCCCTCTTCTCTCAAGCCTCGAGCTGTTCGACTTTCAGGCGGAGAACCCCACCCTCGTACCTATGGCCGGCGGCCTCCGAACGGGCCTTGGCCAGACGCGCTTCGGAGGCGCGCAACTCTGACCGCGCCAAAGTGTGCGCGGCCCTCTCCTCCTCGAGCTGATCGACTGTCGATCGCCGTTCGGCCTCGGCAGCCTCCATCCGCGTGATGGCCTCCGCCCGCTCCGCCTCAGACTCGACGAGCATCTTCTCGGCCATCTCCAGCTATCGATAGAATCGTCGAGCCTCATTCTAGCATCCCGAGGCTATGAGCACCAGTGTGTCAATCTCGTGGAGATGTTGCAGGAAAAATAACGAAAAGTGAAAGTGGAGAAAATGCTGATAACCAAAGTGAAAATGAGAAGGCGATTTACTCGGGCAGCATTGCAGTTTGTATGATCGACAATATCCCTAAGCTCGATGGCTTCGAACTCGGCCCGGTCAACTGGGAGCAATGCACGGCAAAATACCTTGCGCGCGATATTGCTATCATGGAGGGCCGAACCGCCCTCACCAATGGGAGACTCCGGGTCGCTAGATCCCCTCCTAGAGCGACCTCCGACCCCCGACGAACTCGGCTCGCCCGGGCTTGTAATGGCGGGGTGAGATGCGCTCGGGACCCCGGGGCCTCTGCTCGGCTCCCCGGGGCCTCTGCTCGGCTCGGGGTCCGAGCGCCGCAGGCAGATGATTGGTCGGCTTGCCCGTTGAGAAATGGGGGCGGGGCAGGCAGGGGGCGCCGAGCCCGTCGCCCCCCGGGAACCCGAGCTCGCTTGCTTAGTAGCTGGGGCCTCAGCTCGGACGGACCCGGAAGGTCCGGCCCCGGAGCCCCTCGCCTCGGCAGGGGCGGAAGTTGAGGCAGACTTGGCCTTCTTCCTGGGCTCGAAAAGAGCCTCGCTGGCTTCGGCCGCCCTCGTCTTGAGTCGGAAGAAGACGCGGTGTTGCTCGTCACCATGTTAGGAACGTTTGGAAAAGAAGAAAAAAATTTTAAGTGTTAGATCAGCGTTAAGAAGCAAATAAGACAAAAAATAGCAGAATGAAGGAGCAGTGCGACTGCTCTTACCCTCGGGGCGCGTCGAGCTCAAGCCGACATTCACCAAAGCCTCCTCGCTCAGGAGGTCGGTCAGAAGGATATCGCCCCCGAGGCCGCGTAGAGCATAAAATGCCCTCTGCTCGTCCGTCGAAAGCTCGGTGAGCCGGTTGAGGGCATTCAGCCGGGGATGCCTCCTTCTCGGATTAAATCTCCACGAAAGCTCGGAGGAGAGGAAGAAAAATCTCCCCTTCCACTCATGAATAGAGGAAGGGGCACCTCGGAAGAGTGACATACCGTCCCGAAAGGTGTAGTAAAGCCACTCCCCATCCACCGGGTTCGACTTCAATAAGAAGCACCGGCGGAAAACACTTATCAGGGTCGGTATCTCGTGCGGCAAGGCAGAGGGATACGAACCCGATGATGGTCCTCCACGAGTTCGGAGCGAGTTGTGCTGGGACGAGTCGATACTCCACCAACAACTCGTTCACGAACTCGTGAAGAAAAAACTGCAGGCCGGCCTAGAGCGTCTCGACGTACACTCCGATCCGACCTGGAGGAGGTCTCATTATCCGGTCCTCCGACCCCGCGAGCTCGAGACGAAATCCGGGCCGGAAGAAAAAACGGAAACGAACCAACTCTAGTTCCTCCTCGGTTAAGGTAGACTCGACCTCCCCGGGACTACGACCCATTCCAAAAAAAAAAGAAGGAAAAAACGATGGAGAAGATAAGGAACAAAAGGAGAACGAAGGAGAAAACAAGAAATAAAAGGAAAGAAGAAGAAGAAGAAAAGATCCTTCGAGCTAATGTGGGAAAATAACCTACTATGGAACCGCCGGAAATCACCTCAACACACCGCCGGGGAGACTCGATCGCGACAGTCGAAGAAAGAAGGAAACGAAAGGGAGAGGGGAAAAACAGTGACGACCAAACGAGACCTTTTTAGGGCTAGCTAAAGGTGTTTATATAGACCCCCCGACGGTCCAGATCGGCAGGACCAGATCCCGCCCTCCGTCCAAATTTCGCCATGTGTCGGCCCCGAAAACCGAAGCGGCATATTTAATATTGGTCGATGCTTCGAATACAGAATCAAAGCAGCGTCCCATCGGATCCCGGAGCCCCATCATGAACCCACCACGTGAGGCGACCTCAAAGGACAAAAGGGCGTCGCCCCATCTCCTCTCATTAAAGGTATCCCGAAGCGCGCGGAATGCCGGAATAATTTAAGGCTCCTTGGCCCCCACTAATGCAATAAAGGCAACTACTTCCCGAGCTCGAGCTTGCGAACGGCTCGAACTCGAAAGTCGGGGGATAGTGTTGGGGGAAATAAACCGCCCCAAAGCACGTGAGCACATCGCCAGCACGTGATCAGAGGCGCCCGGCTCCAGAGGCGCCCAACCTTGAGACTCCCGACTTGGCGCCCGACCTCGAGACTCCCGACCTGGCGCCCGACCTCAAGACGTCCGACCCGGGCACCCGACCTCAACATTCCTGACCTCGGAAGCCCGACCTCACCATCCACTCGCCGCGGTCACATCCTTCTGCAGCTCGACCAGGGACCATGCCCTGTTACTACTGTCAACAATCAATGCGTATGGCCTCTGCTGATCTCCGGCTTACTCAACAATCAATGCGCATGGCCTCTGCTGATCTCCGGCTCACTCAACAATCAATGTGCATGCTATCTACGAATCTCAAACCCTCCACGGCAAACAGCTGACCCGCTCAGCTACGTCCAATCAGCCATGACGACTCATTGGCTCTGGCCTGATCTTCTACGATAATACATTAATTCACACGATCGTGCATTAATTCATGCGACATGCCCAATCATGACGGTAACCTGTTTGGCCCGTCACATCGTAGGTAACCCTGTACCCTTCTATAAAAGAAAAATCCCTCCACTTTAGAGGGGGTGGAACTCGAAAACTGCAGAGACATATTTCCTCTTCTCCCATACATTTGCCCCCTCTGACTTAAGCATCGGAGGGCTGACGCCGGAAATACCGGTCACCGGCTTTTTACAAGTTCTTCGAAAGACGCCGCCCGCCGACGGACCGCCATCTTACGTCGGAGCTCCTCCTTCTCAGTCGACGGCCGCCCTCGGGTCCAATTTCCAGCAACAGACATATATATAAATTATCCATTTATCATCCCTTTCAACCTCAGCTGAAGACAAGGTACACGTGCTATCTAATCCTGTGTGGTGCGTCTCTTACACCGTAGAGGACCATGTATATTTGGATGGGTGACTTGTTTTTTCTCTTGGAAATTTTCTCAATTGATCATGTTTGGTTTGGGGACTCTCACTAATTATTAGTATGGCCAATAAAGTTAAAAAAAAACTAAAAAAAAATAGATTTGTGATTCTTCTAAAGAATCCCACTTGAATATTGGGCGCAAAAAAAAAGATGATCTAATACAACTTTGTTTGTCTTTTGATAGATATAAGTGGCCGAAAGAAGCTTTTGAAAGGTTGTGCCGTAGCAGCGGTTGCCTGTCATTATTTCTGTATTAGCTTTGAATCCATCCGATCATTGCGGCAAAATTTTTTTCAACATAAGTACAATTCACACCCAGGACAAAGCTAGCGAGATTTTTCCAAACAGATCTCAGCTCTGCTGTGATGTGATGGTAGTAGCGTCGAAAATACGTCGTCCAAAACATATCTCAGCTATGTGGCTTCCACGTATCTCGCTCGCTTGGCGTCCTCATCTCCATTTTTTAACCGCGAATCCAGGGCAGGCCGCGGCAGATACACTTAAAGTTGACGGAGTCCAGTTCTTTAGGTGCCTCTTCTCTTCTCCATCTCTCATTATGGGGTGTTTCACTGCTGCCTGCCTTTCACGTGTTCGACCATTTATCCCTTTGAGGGCTTACTCTTTTTATTTCATCGGTGCATGAATTTTATACTCTCATGATTAGATTTTCTTCTCTACTTTGCTTAGATAAGCTTCTCTCTCACACAAACACACACAACCTTTGTTTTTAGTAAGGTCTTTATTACTACTATTAGTAATACCATACTTCTAACAAGATATCACCAATGTTTCATATGCAGAATTTTTCTTTGAGTTCCTTTTTTGAAAAAGCTGAAATGGTTCAGTTCCGCCTCTTTGTTTGCAATGAACTAATCATACTTTACAACCATGGCTTTACTGCAATGGATAGTTCAAGAATAATTTTAAAATTAATTACATGAGAGGAGCTCAAGCTTGTTCAAGTGGTCATACTGCTTTGTCCAGCAACCAGAGATTCTGAATTTGAATTTTTGGATGGTGCATTCTCAAGTATTGGGACCTAAATAGTTATAGTAAGGATGATCTCTCAAAAAGAAAATAATTTCATGAGAGAGGTCATAGTAAGCAATCACATATGGAATGGAACAAAATGCAATCATATTCAGCATGACACCACCCATCCCTTGCACGTTCCTCAACCTATCAGGTGGCGCATCAATGGTCGTTTTTGTATGAAGCGGGAGATTGTTATTGGGTAGCAGAGAAGTCTTCTTGTTGATAAAAAAGAGCTTTTTGCATACTTTTCAGTTTGAGTACTGTTGAAGAAGGGAATGGACTGCGATTGTTGCGCGGCTGTGGAACTAACCACATTTTCAATGATAAGCAGACGCCCATGAGGCTGGTTCTTCACTTGGCTCTGCAGTTGGCTAAGGAATGGGCTGCAAGTGCCTCATCAATGACTTTGATGCCCATGTCTCTTTCAGGTCCGGCTTGATGGATTTCATCAGGAAGGTTTGTGGGACTTTCTCCTGATGTAGGTATTCCTGGTTCAAGGGGAGGGAGGGGTAGAGAGGGGCCATCTTCTTCTCCTCTTTTCTCCTCTCCTTTTTCTTTTTTTCTCAGTTCTTATTCTTTCTTCTTCTTGCTTTCCTCTGTTTCCCATTTCATTTTTCTGACTGAAATGTGAGGTGGCGCTCCCACCATTTGATTCCCACAATAAAAAGGGCAAGTTGTTGAATCAATTTCATCGTGGTGGCCGCATGAATCTGTAAATTATAATGCCCACTTTCATTACATTGACGAATGCATCATTATGGCCTTATAACATTAGTCTCATTATGATTTATGGTGATCAAACATAAATTAGTTAATAAGCTGGGTAGGAGGGAGGAGGGTGAGCAGAAGAGAAGTCCGGGGGACGATTTCTCTATGCCTGCTTTTTATTTGCTTGCATTGTTGGTTCTGTTTCTCTTAGGCTTATTGTATGATTCAAAATTTTCTTGTTTGCTTAAATTATTTAATGAATGTTGTGATTCAATATGTTTCCTTGTGCTTATTCAATCTTCTGAATTGTCACCAAAACTCTGTTGTTGCTAAAACTTCATATTATGACTGAATGCTATTTGTGACTTTCATTTCAGGTTTTCTATTTCATCTGAAAATGGAAGCAAGCCACTAAACTGAAATGTTCAGGTGACTGCCACTCAAAATTTCTGATGATCTAAAATTCTAGATTCCTATTTGGGTTACTAGCCTTTGATTGTTGTTTTATGTTACTTCATGTTATGCAGACATGGAAAATCAGAGAGAAGTACTTATGGAAACATATCATATGATGTCCCACGAGTTACATAAACTTCAGACAAAAGTTTACAGTGCTGTACTCCTGTTTTTTGAAAGTTCGTTTGTTGAAAAATTATGATGCATAGACTATAGGTTCATGCATTAGATCTATGGAAACAATTTTACGTGGAAAAAGAAAAGATATGGAAATTACTAGAGTTTCTCATTATGCTGACTGTTTTTGTGCCTTGTGATGTGAAGGCGAAGAAGAAATGCTTACATGCAAAATTTACAAGCTCATGTCAGCTGAAGGGCTGATTAGAAAGGTTTAGGAACTTTAAATGGTCAGAAACTTTTGCAAAACCTGAACAACATGGGTACCGTATTTTTCCCATTTTTGAGTTCTAGGACTATATATATTGCAACAAAATCTTCAAGTAATGTATAAAAAATGCCTCTGTAACTGAATTACTTCTGTGCAATTTGCCTTTCAATGAATTGGTGTTATACTGTTTACTTCAGTCCATTTAGTGATTCCCCATCCTTTCTGCAGGTGAAGAAGGAACAAACTGTTCCCAACATCTCATCCTCCACATGATGATCGCTTGACAATGCAACACGTGTTCGCATCATCTCAACCCACATATTGTTTTTCACTGGATCTAGCAATCAACTCCACACTTCTACCTTGTTAGGAGTTACCCATTTAAACAAACATGTTTCAGACTGGAGATCCAATTAAACCAGCTCAAGTTGACGCTTGAAAACATAAGGCTTTAGGACTAGAAACAACATTCTTGTACTGTTGTAGACTTCAAGCATTTTAAGTTGAAAATAGTTGATGTATGTTTGTTCATGTGATGGTTTTTACTTTTTTTTATAAATTATTCAAAGACTCGCTGGTTCAAATCCTCTCCATGCCAATTATTTATTTAAGTAATCTAGCTCCTACATGTGCAATTAGGGCATATTTTTCTATATATACTCTTCATTATTTTTAAAACATTAAAGCATTTTAAATTCAAATTAATTATAGATGCTTATATTAGTAAAATATTTTTTAGTAATTTGTAAATGTTGAGTTGTTTGTTTTTAAGACGAGAGTCTCGTAAAAATAACATGATTCATTCTATAAGAGTTGATATTAACATGAGTTCATATAATATAATAATATTAATTTTTTTACTATTTTTTTATTAAAAATAATTCAATTATTTTTACTGAATTTTGATCATTTTTATTATATTTTTTTAAGTGTATACCCTTCTAAATATGTGTAATTGTATGAATATCTTTGCAAAGTTGCTATTTGCATTAATATCCTTATAATATTTTTTTTTGTGTGTTTACTTGTAAGGGTATTTTAGTTATTTTAAATTTAAATCGTTTATTTTTTAATGACATTAGATGGTATGAGTGTATATATATTTATATTAAGAAGGGTATATATGTAAAATAAATATTTTTATAAAAGTATATATATAAATAGTAATTTTATGAGGGTGTTTATATAATTTTGTATATTTTGAAGGATATGCAGGTAAAACATCCTATATTATAAACTGGTTTTGCTGCGAGGCTCATCGGATGAACTGTTTTAATTAAGCCTCAAACTACCAATTTTACCATTGACGTTTCGTTGGTGCGCCTAGTTGTCGACTGGTATTAATCCTCTCCCTTTCCGATTATGGTTGCATAAGTGGCCACTTGGATGTTTACAAGGTAGACGTGGCCGGTTGGATACTTACAGGGAAAACGTGGCGGCTTAAATCGTCCTCGCGGAGCATCGGAGATCCGCTTGGAATAAAAGCCCTAGCGCGAGCCTCCGGCCACCGCCTTTGCCCCTCGTCGCTCTTCCCCCGACGCCCCCCCACCCCGCCCCGGCCACCCAACATCCCGCGATGTCGTCCGTCGAGCAGCCCCCAAAGAAGCGCAAGCACTACGACGCCTTCTCGGAGCCTCCGAACCCTCCCCCCCACCAGAGCTTCGCCTCTCCGCCCCCTCCTTCTCCCGCTCCTCCTCCGCCAGTGGCGCCGCCGCCTCCCCCCTCTCAGGAGGAGATCCTCCGGAAGAGGAGGAATAGGGAGGAGATACGGAACCTATACGAGTGCTATCGCCGGATCACGTTCTGCGTCGCCCAGAAGGACCCCCGTCTCATGCCCGACCTCGAACAGGCCTATCTCTCTCTCATCACCGCCTCTCGAGGTTAGATCTCTCCTCTTTGTTCTCGTTCTTTCTCTATTTCTCGCTGTACTAAACAAACCCTAAAGCTACTAGGTAAAGGATTGGGGTATAGCACTACTAGAACTTGATGGGAAGACAAGAAACGGTGAAACCTCACGGGGTGTAGGAAATAATTCACGGAATCTGGAATAGGATTTTGATAGGAATCAATTTTCTTTCAATTGCATTGGTGTCTCCTTTGCCTCTTCTTGTTGCAGTGTCCGGCATATGCCTTTTTCTGGTCAATCCTTGGGCTACTTCTGAGTGAGGTGTGTAAAAGAAGATTTTTTGCTGGTGTGGGAATGAAAATTCCCTCGCTAGGGTGCTGAACTGGTGGCTTTGGCAGGGTGGAAGTTTTTGTGCCCTTAATAAGTGCCCTATCATCTTTACCTCGCAGTGGATTTCTGGAGGTCTATTATGATTACTACCGATATGGTGATTTTGAGAACACCTATGTTTATTGGCCTTAGTGCTTGGTCAGTCTGGACTTTAGAAGTGATTCATGCCTCTAATCATTACTGTGGTTTAGTTAAATTAAAGAGGTTATTGACAATGGTTGCAGTTGTGGCTCTTGAAACCACGTGAGGATTATTCTCCAAGATTGGTGCTTGGATGCCAAGGTGAAAGGACTTGAGGTTTTTACTAATGGCAATCAGAAGTAGAATGTAAAATAATGGAGAAAAAGAGGAAAAGGGATATTCAATAGCTTTTAGGGGTTCAAACCTCTAAAGCCTTAGGCTATGTATCTAGGGTCTATAGTTCCCTGTCTTACTAAGATAGGGGGAAAAAATAAATAGGAAACATTGTCAGTCAATCTTGCACTTAAAAAGTAAGGAAGCATTTGTGAGCCAATTTTTAATGGATTATAATTCTGAAACAAGAGAACTCCTTCCATAAATCAGACCCAAAATAAGAAACCAGATAGTAAGCCCATCAGGTTGTTGGATAGGCCTAGATAGAGGAATTAGTTTGTCCATAGATGAGTTTTTAACTGCCAGTAAGGAAAAATGAGGTTGCTCATTCATTTTTAATGGAAATAACACTCTCATTCAACATGTAAACTGGAGGTATGCACTTTTGATATATTAAGGGCCTTTACATATTTTTCAGAAGATGAAGCAATGCTATGGTGACTAATGTAACGGCAGATAATCTTGATAATTGTTCTGAGTTCGACAGAAATGTCAACCCTGGTGGGTAGGCCACTAAGCACTTGGTGCTTTTTTTTTCTTTTTTTTTTTTTGAATAGGGAAAGTTATGAGGGCCTTAGTGTTTGTAGTTGCGTTATAGCTTTATATAAAGAAACCATTTGAAGAAAACTTGTTCTTGATTCATTCAGTTTGGACAGACAAATGGTGTTCTAATTGACAATATTTATTTTAGTACTTTGGTGTGTGTGTGTGAATCTTTATTAGTTGCGTAAAAATGGTAATAGTTATATAGATAGAGTAAGAACCATTAATAATATTCATAATAATTGCTATTTTGGGATTGAGCTTTGGTGCAATGGTAAAGTTGCTCCATTGTGATCTAGGTTTGTGTTTAAAATACAGAAATAACCTCTTTGCACGCAGGAGTAAGGTTGTGTGCCCAGTCGGCTACCAGACTGGTTTGGTACTGCTTCGGACCGAATCGAATCAGTACCGAATTGGTACCTTGGTTCGCCCGGCCACAGATCAGACACTGTGGTCAAATCAGACCATAGCACGTCCGCGTGGCCAAAAAGCCACAGCGCGCGCTATAGTCAAATCAGCCACAGCGCGCGCTATGGTCAAATCAGCCACAATGCGCGTGCTAAAAAAGAAACGGTGCGAACCGACCGGTTCCGGGCTGGTACGCCTCAATTACCGGTTGAGGTCGGAACCATTTTCCACTCTTGAACCGAACCGGTCAGGGATCGGACCGGTCCGGTACGGGCTAACCAAAGATAAAGGAACCACTTTGGTAGTTGAGATAAAAGATCAAAGGTCTTTATTTCATTTCTCTTTCTCTCCATTGTCAAGATTAGAGTGGTAGAATCCCAGCTGAATATCGGGGTGAGGGTAGAACTGAACCCAAATCTTTAGTATTAAAGCAAGAGACTTTACCAACTAGGCCAGTTGTTACCCTTTGATCAATGATCTTTATGGATATCTTAAAATAACAATTTTTTTCAAAATGTAGGGAGCTAATGTGCAAAGACCATAGGGACCTCAGAAGAATGAATGCTCATTAAAATTGATGTTCCAAAAATACTACTTCTCACCATATTTTTTAAGCAATAATTGATGCAAAATGGATAAGGTTTGTAGGCATTTAAAGGGTTTTGGATGATTTACTTACGTCTTGAAATTTTGAGAGAAGTTTCATGTAAGTATATTGTTCCAGAAGTTGGACAGTAAAGAAAGTTCAAATACAAAAGATTACCATGATGAGGATGAGGGTGCTAGATAGATTTTGTCATAAAAATAGGCATAAGATGAAGAATAGTATTTCAGAGAAAATATAGAAGTTGCATTGATTGAGGAGAAAGAGGGGAGAACTGGTTGAGATGGTATATGTGCATTAAGGCAAAAACTAATGTCATAATATGAGGAGGTGCATGGAATTCCCTTGAAGGGTCATGAAAGAGGAGGAGGACTGAAAGTAACATAGTGAAAGTTGTGATGATAGATTTTGAATCGCTTGCCATGAGAAACGAGTGCAATCCTAATGGAGTTGCTTGTAGGAGGAGTTTTTAGAGATGACCTGGAATAATCAGGGCAATGCTTGAGGGCTAAGTTCTATGGTTTCACTTTTGCGAAATGGAACTCAATGCCTAGAATTTTACCTTGGCATGTTTTAGATTTTTTTTGGCAGAATTACATGGTACGATGGAAATCCTCAAGGAAGTTGACAGCAGGTCATTATTGGACAGCTTGACAAAGAGAATTGCAATTTTGTAGGTGGAAAAATTAATCATTCAGCTTTTTAGCATTTCCAGCTGCTCAACAATTAATAATAAAAAGTGCCTGTTGCTTTTAGAAGTTCGACTATATATATACGCACATATATGTATTTATTTATATATATATTTTTATTAAATTCACATTGTGAATCATTTGCATTACCTTTTTAAATGGTTTTCAAAGTTGTCTGATGTTCCTCTAACTATTTTTGGTTGGCTATGTGCTACTCTTTTGCTGGATTTATAGGTTGCACAAGTGTACAACGTATTGTAGCCGAGCTTATTCCTCGATATGCTTCATACTGCCCTACCGCTCTTGAAGCAGCAGTTAAAGTGTCCATCAATATGTATAATTGGAGCTTAGCTATAATAATGAGAGGAGAGGATGTAGATGGGGTGGCATTCCAGATTTCTAAGGCCTGCATTTTTGGGTTAGTTGATATATGTTGCACGGCATCATATGAGGCACCGACGTCATCTGTCATCCGGGGCATCTGCAATGCTGTTTTCCTAAATGTTCTTTCCTTTTTCACTTCAACTTTCGAGGGCAAGGATATCTATCCAATAGGTAGTAAGGAAATTCTAAAGCTGCAAGAACCGATGGAGTTCTTTTATGAGCTGAAGCAGGAGCAAACAGATGACAAAGAACCTGCTTTACATAAATTATTTGAACTTCGAGCACTTAGCTTGCTCTGCATATTTTTTTCTTTTCCAAAGAATTTACTTGCAGCTTGTTTTGAGCTCTTTGTTTCTGGTAAAACTGATGTTGTCATTCATCAAAGAGGGCAGTATTTTCTAAGGCAGGTGACAAGACATCTGAATGTTGGTGAGACGAATCATGATTTGGAGAAGACAATCGATGGGACTTTACTATGCACAGATTCAGCAGAGCCTGGCACAAATTTCAATGCAAAACCTGTAGCAAATGAGAATACCGTACCAGAAAAATCATTGCAACAATCTAACAGCTCTTTTATGGGAATGGTAATGCCTGAACAGTGTTGATTATCTTCACAAACCTATGGATTATCTATCTTCTTGTTCTTGGTTTACATGAGGTACCTGCCCCTATTATTCTGAGTATTCAACCAGCCAATTTCAACTGGGGGTCTCTCACCTCAGACTAGCTCATGTTTTCATGCTTTACTCTACTAATTGATTGAATTAAATGCTAAAAAATTCATGTTTTGCTTTACATTCTATTTGACATGGATCATTTAGAATTTAGTTCTCTGTTTTGTTATAAGTGTGTGTGCATGCATGCCTGCACATGTGTGCATGAGCATGGGCATGCATGCACTTATGCATGCCACGTGTATTAATTTTAGATGATATAAATGAAGCAATTGTTTAAAGCTGGCAAATATTTCATTTGGGGTGTAAATAGTACTTGTGGTATAGGTGTTCATTGGAGTTGTAACTATAGCCATGAAGCATTTATCCTAACAAGTTGCTTGTATGTGCTTAAGAAATTTATGTAATTATTGAACTCTAGATTTTGATATTTTATTAGATTCTTTGATGTATGTATTTTTTTTCTCTTTTTCCCACGACACGCTCTGCTTTTAAATCCCTTTTTCAGGAAATGAACTCCATTTCTCCTGGGGAAAAGTCTCAAATTTGAAAAGAAAATCTTTGGAATCAAGAAAGAGTGGAATTTTCGTTGTGAATGTAAAATCTCATGTGTACAGCCTTTAATATCAACTGATACTTAGTTTGTCTACAGTCTAAAAATATTCTTTTGTTAACCAATTTTAATAAATTGTGCACTTAACCAATCAAAGTCGCAATCTTGAGGAACAATGTAATTTCCCACTGCAATGGCTCTTAACTCTTTTTTCCCCCTCATTATTTCATGAGCTCTCCTAGTCCTAGAAGGCAGGATAATTCAATTAAAGTTGTAAATCCAAAGCCTTGAGATGCTTTGACTAACTGTTTCTTAGGCTTTGATTTGTTTACTACCATATGAGTGTGATGATCTTCAGATAGCAATCTTTACCATCTTAATTGCTGAAAAAGACATCCAGTTCATTGCTTGTTATTGATATAATCCTAGTATTTTTTTTCAATTAGTGATGAGTTCTCGTCATGCATATATTAGTGTTGCCAATCAACCTAGACTAGGAGTTAAATTTCATATTATATCAATCTGCTTTTCTTGCAAGCACAATGATTTCCAGTCAAATTCACATTGCATGAATAATTAATAAATTCATTTTCTGTTCAATAATTTTTTATTCAAGAAACTAAAGTATGTACATTCTTTTGTCTATGTCATATCATATATTGGTAAAACTTACTATTTTCTTTCTTTATTTTTGTAATATATTGGCATGAGATGGTTTGTCTAGCTGGCTTTCTTTACTTCCTGTTATTCAATTAGGCAAAGACCAAGCTTCTACTGTTTTGTTCTCTTGTGTGCTATTCAGAAATACATCTCTTTGTTGGTTTTAAGAAGGCTTCATATCTCTTGATACATGGATTTGCAGAACTCCCCTCATACCTAGTAAACACAAATTGTAACTTGTTTAGTTGTTCACATTGATACATCAAGCTAGAGTGGAGGGGCTGCCAAACCTGAGTCTATTGCTAAGGTCCTACATGCTTCTACTCGGGGATAGCCTGTTACTTGTACTAAGCATCTAGAGAGTCCAAGTTGTTTCCAGGTTGTCAGGTTCAATTATCAAAGCCTATGCTATGTACATAAAGGAAATACAATGGTTAGATATTATCTGATAGTCTACTTTGTCCAACTGCTTGCCAAATGGTGTCTTGTTGTTTGGTAGAACTTACCAATCATCATTTGAGCACGAATAGCATGTTGTTACAATATAGCAAAGTCAATCTTATATCAGTTATTATATTTAAGTCTTTTTTTTTTTTTGCTAACCATATCAGCACACATATTTCATTTAAAAAGCGTTATGCTGATTATTGTTTAAAGGGGAATCATTAGGATTATCTGTTAACAGGAACTAATTCCTATCAGTATGGAGGCCTCAATGTACCCTAATATGTTCATCTTTTTTAATGTATTAGGTGGATATCTAGTTGAAACTGCTGTTAACAAAAAAGCAAAAAAGATTGCTGCATTCCCTCGTATCAAGATATGAAGCTTAGTCAATTAGTTTTTAAGGTAATGTACAAGTTAAACAATGTTCTTTAAAGAATTATTTTTTATTTATGGTTTGAACCTGTAACTTAACACCAGAAGTGGCCCTAAATATGGTGAATGAGAATCCAGAAAGGCTGCTCCAAATAGTTTGGACAAGGCTTGATGGTTATATTTATGGTTGAACCTGTAACTCTTTTGTTTAGGAATTATCCTTTTCTTAAATTTTATTCATAGTCATCTCATCATTTAATGCACTACCTTGATGAATAAACCGATCATATGCCATGTATATGACGGTGGCTTTTCATACGCAGGCAATTAATAGGGATCCATCCTTGAGAAGTTGGATTCTTTTGAGGTATAAAAAACTAAGTGAATCACTTACACAGCAAGCTATTTCAGAAATATCATCCTCTTTGGAAAAAGTTTTGGGTTCTTTGTCAGAACAAGTCAGAGAAGTAGACAGTGAAGAGAATGATGAGGATAGTTTTGATCCATCAAAGTATATCAACCATCCATATTTGATCCATAAGATCCAGCATGATAGCCATGTTGATGTGTCGAAGAGGGGCCATTCTTGGAGAATGCATGAAGCATCCATTCTTGATGCGCTTCCCAAGAATAATGATTCTGCTGAAAAAAGTGCAGGTCAAAATGCGAAGCCTCTCCACTTGGTGTTTCCACATGAGATTAACACACAGTCAGTAAGTGAAAAATCTACTAATGAAGGTCAAAGGGTGGCCCCTCCAAGTACTTTGGAGTTGGGAAGCCATGAAGACATATGCCTGGAGAAAATATCTGCTCCAAAGGAATCAACGACCAATCAGTTTCTTCGTTCAGGCATCAGGAAGCAGCTGGATCTCCGAAATGATGATTGTAGGGAGGAAAGCCATGTTGGGAACCAAAGTTTGGATATTGATCTTGGGATGCCAGCAAGTCCTGGAGGTGAAGCTGGAATTTTGCCATCTCCTAAACAAAATTTAGTTGTACAAAATCATGTCTCCAATCAATATCTTTTGCACTACGATGGGGATCCTCCAGCTCTGGATGTGTTCTCAGCTTCTAAGCAACTGTGGTTAGGTTCACTCGGCCGTGATGCTTCTGAAACATTAGTTAGGTTGCAGTTCGAGGATTTTGGTCCCTTGGATAATTTTTCAATTTTTCCTGGGAAAGATTTTGCTTTGCTTGAATACAGAAACATACTGGATGCTGTGAAGGCACATGAGTATATGCAGGGTTCCTCTTTATGGGGTGGCTGCCTTCATATTAAATTTTTGGACCAAGGATTAGGTAGCAGAGTTGTTAATGGTACAGCTATTGGGGACAGCTGTCATGTTTATATTGGGAAAGTGTTAACTCAATGGGCAAAAGATGAGATAATGCATCAGTTGATGGCAGTGGGATTGAGGAACCTCCATGTGGTTGCTGATCTTGCAAGCGAGCATGGTTTGCTGTTGGAGTTTGGGACTGCAGAAGAAGCAGCTCATGCAATTGTGCACATCAGGTATCAGCGTAGGGAGAGTGGATCTCATTTGTACCCAAATAAAAGCTTAACACTGAATGCATGTACAGGGGACAAGTTTGTTTCTGGCTCTCAGCTTTTTGTGAGGCAAATAGATGCTTCTGTCCCTGATGTAGAATTGATCAATGCATTTTCAAGATTTGGAGAGGTTACTGGTTGGCATTTTGATAGACCGAGTGGCAGCTGCTATATAGATTTCCGATCATATGAAGCTGCAGACCTTGCAAAGTCCCATTTGCATGGTGCAAGGTTTGGGCCTACAACAATTCATGTTGAATTTAGGAAAGATAGCTCTACCGACAGCAGCAGGATCAGAATATCTCAGTTATCTTCTTTATTTTCATCTCTTTGTGCTAAATACAAAATTAATCAGAGTACAAGTTTCTCTGACAGTCATAAATTAAAGAAATGTTATCCATCTGCCATGAGAGATGAAAAACCAACAAGCACCCTTTGGATTGGTTTACCAGATATTACTTCACCAATCTTTACAGATGATGATTTGATGGCATTGTGCAATGTTGCCGTTGGAAATGTTGGGTCTGTAGTTGGATTGGCACGGGCAGGAATGCAAAGTTCTAGCTGGTTCATTGAGTTCAGCAGTGTGGATGCCGCAGCTACAGCTTTAAAAAATATCCGGAATTGTCCAGGCATCTTCCTTCAAATTGAGTTCAGGTCTGAATCAATACTTGTTTTCTCTGGTCAATATATATATATAGACACACACACACACATACATAGTGTCCTCGTTTAAGTACTTTTCTGAAGTCTGGAAAGGCATGCGTTATGCATAAAACACTTGAATGAGTTGACACCAGCAAATATCATTTATTTCTGCCTTCTTCCAACTTGTATACTAGGAAGATCATAAATAATTTTGTTTGTCCAACTTAGTGTCAGAAATTGACATGTCTAATTCTTTAAACATGCCAAGTGTTGTTGCCATCATTCCCAATTAGCTAACCACTGGAAAAGAAATCTAATAATTAAACCTACTGACTTGAGGGAAATCAAAAGCACAGAACAAGGGGATGCAATCCATAATGGTATTATTTAATGCTTTTGAAGGGCTCATATGGGTCTCAATTAAGGCCAAGAGTGACGGTTGAAATTTCACCAACTATGAGGGAAACAGACTTGATAGGCCCAATAATGAGTAATAAGCAAGAGAAGTTAAGCGAGTTAAAGACAAGTTTTGGGATCTTGGAAAATGTGTTCGGTCTTTCAGACTCTTAATTAAAATTTAGAACTTTCTTACATGACCCGCCTTTCTGAGTTTGGGGCCAGGTTTAAGAGTGCTGATTTGGGAGAGTTTGAGGGAGTAAAAGAAGAATCGAACTATTAATATATGCCCCATGTCTGCAGGGGAGAATCTCAATGTTGTTCATATTCTTGAGTTTCTTGGTGCTATCAATATTTTTCCACATGCCATTGTTTCTTTTGCATTGCAAGTTTTGCCTTCATTACATTTTTCTTAAATAACTAAAAGATATATTTCCTTTCTTTCCCTGTTCATATTGGAATATTTATAGGCTTCCTCATAGGATACCATTCTAAGCTGTGTCCAACGGTGTGCCCTGTAACCTTCATATTCTTTCTTGTTCCAGAAGGATTTTATCTTCCACAAGTGGGATAAGGTTTGCTGCTGATTACACAAACACACATGCCCACACACATTTACTGATCTGTGACCTGTGCATTGTAGGTTCTTCATTCTTCTTATGTGAAGAAGTATGCACTATGATATGTTTGTGTGATAGACAAAGGGTATATAAACATTGTTACTGTTTTGATTAAGTCAAACTCAAAGTTGGTCATACCTGTTCTGTTAAATATCCAGTGAACAGACATGTGGTATATTCTAAATTCTTACCCTGATTTCAAGATGATGCAAGTTATTCACATTCATGATCATCATTTCAGTAAATAATCACTGGCACTTTGGCTATATATCCTGTGGCTTATTTGGAGCGATCTCTATAGTCTGTACACTTCAAATTTTAGCAATAACTTTGTCTTTTTCATAAATTGTAATCTACTGGAATTGATCATCTACAAATGTTTTTTCTGTTAATTTAATCTTGTGAAGGAACTCCAAAGCTGGCTTTTATCGTGATGAACGACAACCAACTCCAAGGAAATTGAATGCTTCAGGATACTTTTCATCCCAGGGGGAACTCTGCTCTGCTGGTTTGGAAGGTAAATCAGGGAACCCCTGTGCTGGTCCTTTCACAATTAAACCTGATAGTGGCATCCATGAACTTGTATCCCCAAGAGTAAATGTGGAAAAGCTTGGCGCTCAAGTACAGAGTGGGCAAGCATTTCAGTCGAACTGGACTGTTACAGGCAATGCAGACACGCTGGAAGTCGGGTCAAGAAAGGGAGATGATTTTGGCAGCAGTGTGCCGATGGATTTATCATTTGTTGGTAAGACGTAGGAATAGCTATTTTTCCCATTTCCACACGATAACCGTATTGCATTCTGACCAGTTTTTGTGATGAGTTGTCAAAAGGTCCTTCCACTTCTCATGCTGGTGAACAAATCTGGCAGTACAAGAAGCAGGAGATAGAGCCACAAATATTGGCACAGGGAAGCTTACCATGCCCTCCCATGGCTTCGCATGGCATCTCTATAAGACCACCACCAATTCAAACAACATCTTTTGTTCGTCCTTTTTATCATACTCCAAGCAATTCCTGGGACAATTCTGGTCTAAATGCTCCGAATCAAATTTCTGCTGGCATGATGCCTAACGACAATCGTCATGTTAATGCACACCCTGCTGTTCCTTTTATACCTTCTTCTATAACTCCACTTTCACAGCTGCCTAGAGGTCCCATTCAACGTTTTGACCAAATGGTTACCGTTTCAGGTTTACCAAGTGTAGCTCCCCCACCTCCTCCAGCTCCTGATGTGCCACCTCCATTACCTTCTCCACCTCCATTACCTCTTTCTCAGCCTCCCTCCATTCCACCCCCTCCAACTTCTCCTCCACCACATCAACTTGCTGCCGAATTTTCCAAGTTGCAAACAGGTATGCCATGTCTACATCATCAATGGCAAGGTGCTCTTTCAAAAAGTGGGGTTCACTACTGTATGGTCTATGCAACTAGAGAGGACTCTGTTGCTTGCAAATATTCAAATGCTCTATCTGAACCAGCTGAGTAAGTACTTTACCTTTTAATGCTAAAGTTTACATTGTGACATATATTTGAATTCCTAAGTGGTCTTTTCACATAATATTGCAGCTGGCCTTCTAGATTAGATGTAACAAAACGGACAGACTTTCGGCATGTGAAAACAACCTTTGCTAACACTCCTCCTAGTAAAGTGAGTTCATGAAGAGCCTTGCCATGAACTTATTGCAGTTTTTTTATACTAGTTCAGTGCCATTTATTGCTACTCTCTGATTTTGGATGGTGTTATTACTGTAGATTCTGTATTATTTTTTCAAATGTCCTTGACCATGAATGCCTTTGTAACATGATTTATGCTTTTTCAATTGCCTTACAGTGATTTGATCACTACAAAATAGACTAGGTAGTGATTTTCTTAACAATGAAAAATTTTATAGGAGTTGCTTGTCCAAGATGCTGAAAAGACAGTAGAAGAAGGATGCTGCTAAATGAATATATAACCTAGATGGCTTTTGGCAGGTTGGGATTTTTGCCTTACCGATTATGCAATTTAAACTCATGGAGACCAGGCGTAATTTTTCCTGGGTCTCTTAGAAAATTTAAATGAAGAAGTGTTAGAATAGGAGCCATAGCCTTGACGGTTGAAAACTCAAAAGGAAAAAACAAGATGGTCACTCAAACTCTAGTTCAACTTAAAAATAGACTGTAACTCCACCTTAATCCAATATATTATTTCTCCTAGACAATAGGGATGAAAAGGTGGAGGGAACCTGAAAGGATGAAGAACAACCTATATATAAGCTTCAGCTTTTAATGAGCAATATTGGCCAGATCAACATTCCAAACTCCCATGGCTTGCATAATTGAAAGAGACTACTTTTGCTTCTTAGGCATTTCTTGCATTTACATACTTTGATTTCATTCCGATATAGAAGCCCAATAAAAATGTGAGATATAAGTCAATAAAAGAATGCTCTGTGATGTGAGTAGGATTAAGGCCGTCCAGAGTCTTTAGAGCGGAATTCTTTCACCATAAAACTCAAGGATTTAACCAAAACTTCCTTGTAATGCAATAATTTTCCATATTGTCATTTGTCAATATTATATTTAAATTGCTAGATGCTGCTAGTGGTCTTGTTGGTTTTGAGGCTGAGAATGAATCTGTGGGCATGGTTCTAAACATGTGATAAAATTATATGATGATCTTATTACGAATATGATTCTGATCTTTTCCAGTTGATTGCATATGCAGAATGGTAAATTAGAATTTTTGATTATTAAATTTGAGTCATCATTGAGTTATATTTGGTGGTATTCCTTGTTATGGTATAGCTGATGGACTAGTTTGGATTTTTTTGAATATATTCTAATTCAGTCTTTTCAAATGCAATTTATGCATTTTTGAGGCAATCAGCTTAGCTGCTGATCCAATAAACATGTTATTTTAATATGTATTTGTTCTCCCCAGTATATATTAATTTTGGTCATATTATGTGTTATTGGCTAACTTCGATAACATGTCTCGATGTTGTAGAGAGAGGTTTGTCGGTTGCTACCCTCTACCTCAGGCGACCACAAAGGCGTAAGTTTCCTTCTTCCCTCAATTAATATATTATCTTTCTAAATGAGATTGTGTTTTTAAGAGCATTTTGGCAAACTCTGTTAGTTTTTGTATTTGGTTGCTTGATTACACATAATTCTCTATTGTGATATTTGATTCCCAAAGCAGTATTAACATAGCCATCACCTTTTCATTTTAGTGGTCATTTCAATAACTGACAAGCCCTGTTGCACCCATCAGAGTCAGCTTTTCATAGCCTTGTATTTTATATATAAATGCAAGTCCTTTTGTGCAAGCTGCCGAAATTCTTCCTCACAACTTCCATTAAGATTGTATAGTTCTTCCTCATCCCCTGTTCCTCACGCATTTGAGGCCATCTCTTCAAAAAGACCTCATTTGTTTTCACTGGTTGTAGCCATCACATCATAATAATATTCCCATTGGCATGTTGTCCCTTGATTTTTAAGCTTCATTCTTCATGTGCTTAGACCTGCCTTTGTACTTTCATCTTTGTATGCAGCTAGTGAGCACGTGTGCTCTTTACAAAATGTTGTAACCCAAGGAGGATAATTGATCATGTTGGCTCCCTTCAAGTTATACTAGTATAATGTTATGATATTGCAAAACATCATCTTCACTTCATCCACCTGTGTCTGATTCTGTTTGAAATGGTTATCTTTATTCTTTTATACAATCTCTATACAAAAACCATGCTTTGTGGAGGCTAAAATCTTGTGCTTAGGTATTGGCTTTGTTTTTAATATGCTAATTTATATATGCATTACAAGAAATGTATCTTGTGATTTCCTGAAACATTGATCCACCTAGAGTATGTTAGTATAACGCAAAATGCAATTGTGGCCTTTTTTTGGATGCCATATCTTTTACACAGTTCATATAATCTCTCATATTTTTTATGCTTATCTTGAATATTGGTTTTTTTTTTTTTGGTTTTAACAACGTTTCTTTTTAAAGTTTCAGCCTGTCTGGTAAAGAACCAGTTGGAATGAATTGGAATGCTGAAGTATTTTGCCTAAGACTGAGTTAATGCATGTTCTAAATTCAAAATCTTGTACCTTTCTTGTACTGATCAGTGTTGACATGCTTGAGCATTAATTTGCTAGCTAGTTTTGGAGAATGCTTTATGTGCTCTCATAAGGGGGATGAATATATAACTTAAACAGAGGAGCTTGTGCTTTGGTTTTCCGAGTCAGTTTTTTCTGTCTTACCTTTATCAGGCTGCATAAATACTATTTTATTATTCATGTTATCTTTTTTGGCTGATTTTTTTTTGCGATGGAATTATTATTTGTGTTACCAAGTAATGAACGCAACATTTCTTAACTAGCTGGGTCGTTAAAAATAAATTTAGATTGGAGACAAGCTTTAGTACAAGAATCTGTCAAGAAGCCTGTAAGCTAGACAATGGAAGGCATATTGTTGGAAAAAATGGTCCAACGATGGAGGTGCCAATTTTGTGCAAAGCCAGCTTTTGGTAATTTAAGTAGAATCTAGCCACTCAATGCTGTCAGGTTAGTGGCGAGGATAGTGAAAGAACAACTAGCTAAGCAGTTGTATATCTCCTTTGTCATTGTGGGTGTCAATTTTGTGCAAAGCTAGCTTTTAGTAATTTAAGTAGAATCTGGCCACTCAATGCTGCCAGGTTAGTGGCGAGGATAGTGAAAGGACAACTAGCTAAGCAGTTGTATATCTCCTTCGTCATAGTGGGCTGCTTCCCCTCGACACTCAATGGGAAATATCATGCATAATTTTCAAAAGGTGACCTCTTTAAGAAAGATAATTAATCATGTAGTATAAGATCAATTAATGAACATTTGTAGCCATAAGATCAATTAACGAACATTTGTAGCCATAAGATCAATTAACGAACATTTGTAGCACATGACATGCTAAAATGAAGGCTTCATTATTGCTAAGCGCCTTTGATTGCAATGCTTTTGACTTCTGATGGAGCATCCACAAGTCTAATCCTATTGATAAGAGTTGCTTTGGATTCTCAAGATAATACTTATGTAACTGGCAGGGTCGGCGGAACCATCCCGAATCGGGCGGTTTTGGCCGTCCCGACCTGTATCGGTGCCGGGAGCCGAAGAAGGAGAAGGAAATAGAGTGAGCGGGGGAGGGAGGGTGAGGGAGAGGGCGGGACGCCGACAAAGGGTCGTCAGAGGCCCATAGAGGCCGGCCTTGGCTGCGGGAAACGAGATTGCGGCCGCTCCTCTATTTCGAGCGACATAGGTGTCCGGCCACGACCTCGCTTCTCGTGGCCTCCGCCGACCCTCTGCCAGGCTCCCTCCCTCTCCTCTCCTTTTCTCTCTCTCTCTTTTCCTCTCTCCCACGGTCTGCATGCCATCTTCTCTGTCGATACAGGCCCGGTATGGCCTGTACTGACTCGTGCTGCCGGAAAACTGGTACTGTGCCCGGTACTGGTTTCGCTGACCTTGGTAAATGGTGTAGGTTGCGTTGCACGAGTTGATGAAAATAAGTTTGTTTTTGGAATTTCCTTGGGGAACTTTTTTCCTTTTTCTTTTTTTTGGATTGGAGGGGAGGGGGGACTAGATCATTTAAACTTAAGAATCCTTTTCGAGATATTAAAACCAGGACTTATCAAACACAGCAATTTTGTTTGACCATTTGTAAAGCATATCCACAGGTGATGGTTTCGCTGACCTTGGTAAATGGTGTAGGTTGCGTTGCACGAGTTGATGAAAATAAGTTTGTTTTTGGAATTTCCTTGGGGAACTTTTTTCCTTTTTCTTTTTTTTGGATTGGAGGGGAGGGGGGACTAGATCATTTAAACTTAAGAATCCTTTTCGAGATATTAAAACCAGGACTTATCAAACACAGCAATTTTGTTTGACTATATGTAAAGCATATCCACAAGTGATGGTTGTTCTTTCGCTTAGGTGGCGTTGGTGACACAAATGCAACCACTACAGTGAGCTCTGCTTAGATTATTGGTGATCCTCATCTCGGGATAATCTGATCCTCGATGATCTAAGGTCACCATGTTTGGTATGCTATGTTTCAGTCAGAGCTGATCACGGGCCTTCTGGCCCGCCTAGCCCGGCCTGGAATTTTTCGGGCTTGGGCATTAAAAAAAGGCGCATGGGGCGGGTCTGGGCAAGAAAAGCGGCCCGACCAAAAAAATCGGGTTGGGCCTGGTTGGGCCATTCTAGCCCATTTTCATATTCCAAACAAAGAAAAAATCGGGCCTGTCGGGTCGGGCCTATCGGGTCGGGCCGGGCTAGACAGGCCTAGAACCAGATTTATAAAGTCGGATCGGGCTTGGACAAAAATTTAAGCCCGACAGTCGGGCCGGGCCGGGCCTGGGCATAGCCATTCGGCCTAATTTCTGCTGTAGAGCCCGACCCGAGCTCGGCCCGGCCCGGGTTTTGATCAGCTCTAGTTTCAGTGATTAAAGATCGCTGGGTATCCTTGATTAACCTGTTTGGTGTGCCATAGAATCCAAGATTTTTGACCATGTAATACCAAAACTATCCCTGATATATCCCATATATGTTGCAACTACTAAACAAAATTCTCAAATAAATCGTAGGAAAACATACATGAACATAAATCAAATTATCAAAAGCTCTCATTCTAGACTAATTCAACAAAATCAAAAATTAATCAAAATCTATCAGAGTAATTCCAAGGGATTATCAAACCTTTTGAACTAGAAGAAAAATTTTATAGGATTATCAAACCTGTCCCAGCTAGAAGAATTTTTTTCCAGAGATCAGCTACGTCCCATAAAATTTACCAAGACCAATTTGAATCCAGTACAACATCACTCAATACTCAAGCAGTTATATCTCCTATGCAAGGGTGCCTGTTGCAGCTGGGGCTGAAGGGATTCCGTGGGGGTGGGGGGATTTGGGCCAATTTTTCAGGACCAAGGGGCATTTTTGTCTCCAAATCTCAACCCAACTTTGCTACCTTGGGGGTGATCTTGGAAACTTGCCCTCAAGGATGGATTTAACATCATTGGGTTGGGTAGCATTTTTAGGAGTGGGGGTGATTTTGGGATCACACTTAGGATCATTGGGGTGCAATCAAACATGGTGATCTCGTCACCTCCACCCATATCACTGTTGATCTTATAGTCATCAGCCCATACCAAATGCCTCCTTACTGTTTCCCTGCAGGGTCATCTCTTTGAGCTTTAAACTATTCATCTGAGACAGCTGACGCAAACCATGCTTCATTAGGTGATGTTTCTGTAATTTACAGTTAACAAAATGATCATTAATTGCAACTAGTATAGTTATATTTGGACTGCTTAAAAAGGAATATTACAAGCTAAATGGTAAAAGCTTAAGATGCAGCTCTTTAAGATGTAAGCTATCCTAATTTTTGGTGCTCACTTCATAAAATATCTTGAGATTTGACAGACAACCTGTGAACTGTCTTCTCAACAGTTTTTCATATTAACAATTCCTGAAATACCAACTGACTCATTTCTCCATTACCGTTACACCTTGCTTGACAAACAGTAGATTCCTTTTTTCCTAAGGAAGCATATGAACACAAAAGTTTTCTTTAAAAGGAAGTATTAACTAGCTTAGCAGTTTGAGGATTTTTTAATTTTGATTTTATGCAAGGAGGGACATTTTATTTAATACTTTAGATCCTTCTTGATCTTCCACTGGGGGCCCTTATAAGCTTCAATCTAGTTGTTTAAAATAACTCATATTGTAGTATAAGCCAGTTTTGATAGGATTTTAATTTTTACATTGGCTATGGATCTTCCTAATTAAACACATATAAATGACAATAGTCTGTGTTTCTTCTGAAAATGTCACTACAATTATAAATGGTACACAATCTAGTTGTTGATGTTTTCAATATCATTTGAGGTTTGCTTTTGATACCAATCTTGAACAAATCCAAAAGGAGATTAGTTCTTAATGAAACTAATTTATGTCTTCCCAAAGCTATTACACCACACAGATTCATAGGGGACTGCTCTAGTCATAAAATATTGTCAAGTGGGAACTTTAGTTGAGCAGCATATCTTTTAAAAGGCGCCATTGGATGTCCGAATACAAGCTCCACTGTTATAGAAATCTTGTCCGGAATAAAATGGTGAAAGTTTGTTTAATTCAAAATTCCAATTTGAATTTCAGCGGTGAAAGGTTGGCCCAACTATCCTTTAGATCATGGTTCATTGTACTGGCTTTAACCAGGCAGTACAGGGAATACCATACTGGTTTGGTACCGGTACCTGATATGAGTGACATACTGACACTCGGTACGCTGAAAAGACTTTGACACAGTGCTAGTGTGGCACCTGTACGGGGTTTCACATCGAGACGGCAAACTTTACTTTAGATTATTATAATTTGAATCTGAAGTCGTCAAAATAGTTGCCACAAGGATAAGTAACTTATGGCAGCATACGGTATTTTGATTTGGCACCTTATCCAAATGCCCATGTTTAGGTATGAAATCTGAGTCTGACATGGTGGCGGGACCTTTGGACACCATTTCTCTAGAAGATAAAAGGGGAGGTAGGGGTATAGTCTAGAAGAGATTTGTTGAGGAGGGAGGGAGGGAGAGAATTTTTTTTTTTTTTGGGGAGGGGGGGGTTGTCTGGTGGAGGTTGCATCACTTGGGCTCTTCAACATAGCCTAGAGCAAGGTTCGCTTATCAAATTGGTACTTGGTAAAGGGAATGGACCGAGCATCAGTTCGTTGCAGCTTGACAGGATTCTTTTGATGGATAATCCTCTTTAGTCCAGCGTTGCAATGTGCCCCAGCCTGGTTTTTGGATCTTTTTTAGCCGATTTCTTGTGGGATAGCTTTAATTGTCCTTGACACACTCACTTGGCATTTGTACCCAAACCCATGTATTATAGGTAGCAACCAAGCATTTGTAGTGTTGCTTTCTGATTCTTCAATGTTGAAAATATAGTTGATATATCTGGATATAATTTTGTGGAGAGTTCTACTTCTTTGTGTTATTATTCATTCTCTTAAGATCAATCTAGTGCTTTAAAACATCTAACGATGAACTGGTTTCTATTATATTAGAATTTTTTAATTCATTCTTTCTTGTCCAAGCTAGCATAAAATAGAAAGTTTACCATATGGCTACACCTTTCTGAAAAAGTAACGAGTCTTGTCAAAGACAACTACTTACGTGGATATGCAATCCCACCTAAATTCTTAGTCCCCACCTAAATTGTTAGTCCCACTGCCTAGTAAGGCTAGAAATCGCTCGGATAGCCATTTCCTTATCTAGTTTGGATCAGATCCACACAAATTCTTATATCTGTTCAGATCTGGATGCATGTAAATTTTGTCGGATTTTGATCTGGATTGGGATAAATTTGGTAACAAATACGTCAAATAGCACCTGAATCTAGAATCGAACCCATGACCTTTTATGTGCTTGATAAGTACTCAGCCACCTAGGACAATCTTTAATACTATTTTGTAGTGCTTGTTTATTATACTTATTTAAAGCATTCATGTCAATAAATAAAGTCCTTTGAAGTATATTGCGACATTTCATATTTTAATAATTAATTCTTTCTTAAGAAATCAATCCTTTTTCCTTTGATAAAAAAATGAATATACTTCATTTTATTTTTTAAAAAAATTGTTATTTAAAATATCTAAAAAATCGATAACTTCTACATATTTCTATATTTATATATAATTTTTTATTTTTTTTACAAGTTCTTTAAAAAATAAATAGTTCATGATTATTTTTTATTTATATTGGAATAAAAGAATAATGTTGGCTTTTAATGCAAAAATTTATCAATATTTTTATGTTATATAATTATTAAGTGATTTTTAATACAAACCTGATCAGATTAATGACCTAGACTCTCGTTTGGATTAGTCTCCTTGTAGGCTTGATAACTATGCTTTATAGTGTATTTTGTCACTATCTTTTACAATTATGTCAGTTATGTTAGATTTTTAATACAAACATGATCGGACCAATGACCCACATCCTTGTTCAGGTTAGTCTCCTTGAAGGTTTAATGACTGTGTTTTATACTCTTACCTAGTTACCCTTGCATTGCGTGCAATCTAAATAGGGTATTTTATCCTCATTTATGTTAGATTTTATTATTGAATTTCGTTCAAAATCTGATATATATCTAATAATATGTAATTTATATCCATATTTGGGAGGGTGAGCCTCGAGCAATGGTAACGTTGCTCCATTATGACTTGGAGGTTATGGCTTTGAAACACGGAAACAATCTCTCAACATACATAGGTTATGGCTCCATTTGATCCTTCTCAAGCCCTGCAGTAGTGGGTGCCTCTTACATTGGGCCACCATTTACTTTATCCTTATTAGGATAGAAAATATGGATATAATTGATATCCAACTTGTATCTGTAATCATGTAGAATAACTATGAAAATGCTTGATATCCTTTTTGCATCTATATTCGTGTAGAATAAATATGGATACTAATTATGCTATTTCTTTTAATATTTGTATGCATATTCACATCCACTAAAAGAATATGGATCTAGATATGGATATACCGTTATTTGATTTGTATGTAGTCTGCTTTTAGCTCTACCACCTAGGCACTTCAACTTTTAGGAATCTCAAATTCCTAGGCAAGGTTGTTTGCCTAGACATGTATGTTGGGGGTCTAGGCATGCACTGGGTACTTAAGGGAGTATCCTAGTGCTATAGCTACTTTGATTGTATTTACAACTAAAAGTTATTAAGATTATATATATATATATATATATGTATATATGTATGTATATATGTATGTATCTATATGTATCTATCTATATATGTGTGTGTGTGTGTATATATAGACATATAAATCTATACATACATACATATATATATATATACACATACATATATATATATAGACGGATAATGTAACTTTATGTATGTATACATACATACATACATACATATATATCTGCACGTAACTGTATACACACATACATACATACAGATACACACGCACACACAGATATGTATGTATACATGCATCTATATGTATCTATATATATATACACACACATACATACACGTGCATACGGATGTATGTATACATGCATATATATATATATATATATATGTATGTATGTATGTATGTATGTATGTATCTATCTATCTATATATATGTGTGTGTGTGTGTGTACCAAGGTCGGAGGAATCAGTATCGGACCTCGTATCGATTTTTCGACGGAACGGCTCGGTATGGATCCGCGTCATGCCATGCCGGGCCCGTACCGATACAACGAATAGACGGAGGAGAGGCAAAATGAGAGAGGAAAAAAGAGCGGGGGAGGGAGAGGACGCCATAGGAGGACCGGTGGAGGCCACGAGGGGGTCGGCGCCGGGGAAGAGAGCTGCTTAAGTGGCTGACCCCCTGTTTCGTTCGAAACAAAGGTCGACCGCTTAAAAAATTTGTGAATTCGTAAGTGAAGTCGGCATATCGATTGCCGACTTCAGTTATGAAGCAACAATTTTTTTAAGCGGCCTTCTTCCCCGGCGTCGGCTCCCTCGCGGGCTTCCTCGGGATCCGCCGGCATCCCTCCCTCCCTACCCCGCTCTCTTTTCCTCTCTTGTTCTGCCTCTTCCAGGGGTCGGCCGCTTAAGCGGCCCTTCTTCCGCGGCGTCGGCCCCCTCGTGGCCTACGTCGTCGTCCTCTCCCACTTGCTCTCTTTCCTTCTCCTTCTCTAGCTCCGGGAACGCGTTCCGTTTTTTGAGCCAGAACCATACCGGTCATCTATCGGTATGGTTCGAAATGGGCAGAACCGGCCGGTTCGAGTTGGTTTCGCTGACGTTAGTATATACATACATATTTGTATGTATATATGCATCTATATATGTATATATGCATGTGTATATATATACATACAGACATATATATATATGTATGTATGTATGTATGTATATGTATATGTACATATATATGATACATATATATAGTGAGCGAGAGAGATGAGGGGAAGAGAGGGGTTTAATTTGTACTCATGATGATAAATAAACCCTTCCTTTTGGCACTTCCATATAATAATTGATTACAAAGAGAGAAATGTAAAAGAAGTGCAAAAAATTTTAGTTAGGAATGTATCAGTAAATTTACGTAGATACACTCTTCTTTGGTAAAGACACTCTTTAAATACTCTCCAAAAATTATTTTGGAAGAAGAAGCAGGTTTATATAAGCTAAAATGCAAAACCCATTTCTACGAACATTTAAGAAGTTTATGAGACAACCACTAGGCCTGGGCTGCACGAGCCGGGTTTAGGTTAGGCTTAAATTCAATATCAAAGCTTATATGCTGGCCCAGACGTGGCCCGCCTAACCATGGTCATAGAGGCTTCAGCCTAGACTGCTAGGATCGAGTTGATAAACCTAGGGTGCAGATTGATCTCGTTCCATGATAGATGGAAGGCAAGACAAGAAGGCGCTCAAATATGGGGTTTTCATGGCACCGAATAAGAGGAAAGAGAGGGAGAGGAGGGCCAGAGGGCATGGATTGATCTCATGCCATGATAGCTGGAATGTGAGACGAGAAGGTGGTTAGATATGGGGTTTCGATGTGCTGAATGAGTGTAGAGAGAGAGATAGAGAGGAGGGCTGGAGGTGAGATGAAGAGGTGTCTTAGGACTGGAGAGAGGGAGGGATAGCATAGGATGGGGATGGTGATAGGTTTTGGTCATGGACAAGGGGGAGAAGGGGTGGTGCAACCTATGGGATAGAGGTGGGAAGGGGAAGCTATTTCTGTGGTGGAGAGGGATGAGGGATGGAGCACGAGGAAGAGGAGAAAGGGATCAATATACCTAAATCACGAAGATGAGCAGTTGTGGTAGAGGTGGGTTGACTGGTAGAGGACAATTGAGAGGAACAAATGTTTTTTTAAGGAGAGGAATGGAAGATTTAAGAGATTGGGATGTCGAGATAATGTACATACAAATTTATTTATCAACTGATATAAAATGATAATATATTTTTATATTATTCTAATTCCAGCAGGCCTATATACATTTTTCCCTGGTTGACTTGACCTGAAATTCAGTCAAGCTGCAAAATTCTCCAGCTGGCCTAAAATCCTTAGGCCCACCCAGAATTGAGCCAGGTGGGCCCATGAATGAGTCATGAATAATGCCTATGTGTAAAATGCATTTTCATATATGATTTTGATGCATTAGTGGGAAGTTATAGGCACCTTTTCACTGGATAATCACAAGGTTTACAATCTTGGCCCATATCGATAATATGTAGTTAAGGGTAGGTTTGGTATTATACCGGCACTCAGCATGCACCTTGTATTGAGTATCTTTTTGGTACCAATATGGCACAGTATGCAGCGGTGTTCAAACCTTGGATGATCATGTATCTTTCTAAAAAGATATTGTTTACTATCTTATAAATACTTATTGTTGAAGTTCATTGTATGGAAACTTTGGAATCTATATCTTGAACTATAAATTAAGAAAATTTTATAGATACAATGTATACCTGTAGAATTTTAATTTGAGCCATTCACTTTTTCGATTAAACATTCTGCCAACACCTCTAAGGATATGGCTGTTTAGGACCGCTAGCTGATATGATAACCTTGAAAGCAAGGTTTTGAAACTCAAGATATGCCCCCTATTGTTCATGTATTGGTAGAATATGAGATGTGATATCTGTGTATTTAATCATCATTTGCCAAACTGGATAATACTCACAAGTTGCTTGAAAGTGGGAATCACCATTAATGATATAAATCAACAATCTGAAAGGGGGGCATTTGAAAAACCAACTATCAGAAATTATTTATTCAAGTACCATAAAATCTTGAGACCAAAATGGTAATGCCTGAAACCTTTCCTCTTTAGAGGCCTATTTCTTCTCAAAAGATGTAAACTTAAAAATTTCTATATTTATAATCAAGATCAAGGAGAATCATCCTATTGCACAAATTGACAAACAATAGTCTTTCACAGAAATGTCTTTTGGGGGTTCTTAAACTACTTGCCAAACTGGGTTTTCCTTCTCCATCTTTTTCTGTATGTATTCAAGACCCCTTGTGCTTATATATATATTTTGTCTTTCCGTCTCTTCACTTAGTTGCCACTTTCTTACTAAATGTCTGTCATAAATTTCGTCACAAATAGTATGACAAGCAAGATTTTAAGTCTCGATATCAGGCCCTGTACTAGTATCTTATTGGCATGAGGCAGTATGATATGCCCCTGTACTGGCATAGGTATGGTGGTAGAACTGGAATGGCACCTCAACCATAGGTTGGTATGGACGCATATCGAGCCTCCCTACCATTCTGACATCATACCAGGTTGCTGCAATACACCCATACCGGCCAGGTATGGATTGGTTCATAAAACCTTGCTTAGAAGGAAATTAATGTTAGTTAAATATTCAGATTGTATGTAAGCCCTTTATTTTTTTAAGTTTAAAACTTCATACATAGTTTATTAAATCTTGACTTCGGTATTAAATGTTTGTGTGTGTAACCTCTTCATCTTTAAATCCATTTAAAAGTAGTTTATTAACTTTTTAAACAAACCTCTTGCTTTTTAGTTTGTACCCACACCCAAGACTCGGATTGTATGCCCATCTGCCTTTCTGTCGGTACTCATAGCCCTTGCTTTAGCTCTTGCTAAACTATATATAGTGGACAGCAAAAAAGAGGTGTATACAGCAGATGTTTCCTATTTTCTCTTCCACAGGACTTACCTTATAAGCTTCAATGCAGTTTTCTTTAAAGTGTGTGTTGCATATTTCTAACTAATCAGCCTCTATATTACAAGATTTACATTATCTATGTTTGGGATTTTCTGAAACCATGAGAGGCTTATAAATCCAACCAAAAAAGTGGACAACTACCTGCCCTAATATAGTTGTTTGAGTACCATAAATCCTGTGATTTTGACTGACAACCCTTGAACCTCTGCTTTTAAGTTATGTCTCTTAACAAAAGCTGCATATTAAGAATTTCCAAAGATAAGTCTTTTGGACTAGAAAAGATACTCCAGAACTGATGCAGGGCGAAGGGTGAAAGGCGATTTGATCACCGGGATTAAATTTTGAAGATTAATACACAAATTGAAGTAAGTTGGATTGAAGAACCCTTCGTTTGGTGAAGGAAGTTCATACTGAGAAATTTTATTAATATGTCAAAAGTCTTCCCCATACCATGTATTAGACCTATATATATATATATATATAGGACATGGCCCTTAAGTTAATTTGGGCATTAAACCCAATACAAAATCATTCTCGAAATAGGACTTAGTAATAAGGGAACATGCTAGATTTATTTTACCATACATGTAGAAACTGAGCTAAATTTCTATATTGTCTTTAATGAAAAATCTATAAAAAAATCGACCGAATTTTGTTGTCAAAGTCTTCCCCTGCGAATGCACTGGCTTTTATTGAAGCTTGGCATATTCTAGCTAGTTATAGCACCTGCTCGTTGCACCTTATGCTGCATCAAGAACCAAGCTAGTCACCTAACTAATTTAGAAACTGATCATAATAAAAAAAATCTTTGATAGAAGATTGGGTCTTGTCGAATTCAAAACAGGCATAAAGTTATTAAAAAAAATCACCACATAGAAGTAACTCAATAGTAATGAAGAAATACTTCGTCAGTATGCAGTTGCTGCATCAAGTTTCCTGATACATTGTGGTTATGTGTCAGCTGTTGTGTATCTCATTATGTGCAATTGTAGAATCTTTTCTAGTTTTCATTTATTTTGTCACTCCACTGGCCTGCTTGTAAATCTTTTATGCCCTACTTGCTCCTCCATCAAGCTTTCCTTATGAGTACTAGTTGACCCAGATCCCTGCTCAGAAAATTTCCTCTTAATAAGATTTACTAAAGAAAAGAAGAAAGATGATCTGCTAATCATTCTTTATGTGGATTGTTGGTATATTTCCAAAATCATGATATATGGTTCTTGTGTTGTTCAGTATAATGCTTAAAAATGTTTTTTTTTGTCAATTCGTAATGCTGGGCATGGCTTTTGATATTGCTGTCTATTTGGATGTGCTTTTCTCCTGAAGGTTTTTCCCTTTCTATGAGTACTTGGGTTTGTATTTGTGGGGGGTAAAACCTTCTGTTTTAAATACGATCTATAGTAGAACTTTTTTTTTTTCGAACATTGGTGGTCTGTCTTTGTTATTGCTGACAAATAGTTTGATGAATTTATGAAAATTTTGAATATGCAATTTATTAATTATGTAATGTTGGGCAAATCCAAAATTGAACAATTTATTTGATGGCGACTAACTAAAACGTTCTGATTACTTCTTGTGCAGTTCCATGATTTCATATCATATTTAAAACAAAGGGAATGTGCTGGAGTGATAAAGATAGCTGCAGGGAATTCCATGTGGGCAAGGTTACTTTTCATTCTTCCCTATTCAGTTGATACTTGCTCCTTGTTGGCCATTACACCTCATCCATCCGAGTGCCTTATCGCTTTGGTTTTGCCAAAAGAAACAACTTCTGAATAGGCATATTTTTTTTATATATATATAATTGTTGTACAGAGGCAAAGTATATGTATTCTATATCTAAGCATCTAATAAGACGTGCAAAACTTACTTCAAAATTTGTTCATTCTGCAATCCATCATGTATCAGCTTTCCATGAAACTACAAAGAGTATCTTTTGGAGACAACGGTAGTTTCAATAATGCAAGAGTAAACTAAGTTTTCAATGATATAGAGATTTTCATTTTTCATTGGCAATCCGGATTTACTAAATTTTCCTACCTCAAGCTCACAATTCCATTGTTGCTGCATAAACATATATCAATTTCAGTTCTGAAGAAATATCTGAATAGTAACTGTCATATTCCAGTTGCAGGGTTATAGATTCTCCATAGACAAACTCTCGCATATTTATGTTCTTCCTGACTATATTCTTTCGTTGTCTGAGAATATAGAACATTGACTAAGTTCCTTTTTATTAAGATGATTGATGGCCTATCTCCTGTATTTTTTATTAAGCGAACAGGTATATTCAAAAGTACATCATGTGTTTTCGTGCAAATCTTCCATTAGAGAAGCACATTGAAGCTTTCTCAGAGCCATTTCCCATCTTCCTAATATTTGCAAACTCTGTTCCATCTCTACTCCAACATCCTCCATTATCCCGCATGTTTATTTGTCTCCTGCATGACCTCTACTAGAGTTGAAAATCTCTCTTAGGGCGCCAGATTGTTGATTTTGTAAAATCTTTTGGTGTGGATATAAGTGGCCTGGAACAGGCAAATGTTGTCAAGGGTTTTTAAATTCTTTTTAAAAAAATCGCTAGTAATAAGCAATGCAAATGTTGTCCTTGTGGTGTGGTTACCAGAGATCTAGGTTCAGGTTTTCCTTCACCTCAATTATAGGTGGGGCTGCCACCTGTACTGTTTGTCAAAACAGAAGAAAATCACAGATAACTATCAATGCAAAGGTTGTCAAGGGTATCCATTGCAAACATGCAAACTAATTGAGTGGTTAATTACTTAATTTCTTCATTAATTACTTCAACTATCATTTTAAAGGATTAATTTGCAACAAAATATTGTACAACTTGCGTGACAGTCAAGCATAAAATATATTCAAATATGATATTTAATGCGATGTTTTCAAATATTGGAAGATGTGAAGTGCGTGGCGGAAAGAATTCTGATGCAGGCTCCCAAAGATTTCGTTTTCTTTGTTATTTCCCGTCCGATAGGCCCTCAAAGCTACAGAACTTTGGCTTCGGTGAAGAAAGGAACAACTGCCAAATAAGTCTAGCTTCGCACTTACTATAGGACTCTTAAATCTCCATCTCCTATCATCTTTCTCAATCTCTATCTCTAAATGGCTAAACCACTCTCTCCAAGCCCCCTCTCACGGTCGTATCGAGGCATACGAGCCTAGCTAGAAGACTGTTTCTTTAACCAGAATCATAGATGATGACAGAGCATATGCACTACACATTCATGAATGATGTGAAAGTATTCTATCTATATATGACAAAAATTATATCATCAGTTATTGTTTTCTTTGAGAGATGCTTAGAGGCTCATTCAAATTATAATTACTTGATATCCTAATTTTTGGAAATGCATTATCCAAGGCAGTAAATGAAGGGGTGTGACCGCTCGACATGTCTCAATAATGAATTGTGTCATAGATATTAGATAATATAATTGGCTATAGTAGTATGCATACACTAAATCCGATATTTCAATATTTAAATCCAATTAATTATATTCCTAATTGAATTGGTTTGTATTACATGATAGTTTGGTTTTCATTTTATATCTTTAAATATTTTACTTTTCAACCATCTTAGACCAATTCCTCTCTAGGAATCCAGTGAGTTTTCAAAAATTTCATTTGTCTTTTTTTAACTTTTCATGCCCCAAAGATTTTTTTCTTTTTATAAATGATTGGAAAGTAATAAAATGGCCAAGTTGCTCTAGGCATTGGCTTCATACACTCCTCTAGTCTCATTGATCCCTTTCCTAAGTACCTGTAATTAACACAGGATTGGATCATCTCATATTTAGATTTAATGAGCATGTGCAGATTATGCGTAAAGATAGTCGGCTAAATACCAAAAGTCCCTGAAGAAACTTAAATGCTGTTTGAAAACTCGGTTGTCAAAATATTTTTCTCACCCACAAAACAACCACCTACTTGATTTCATCAGACAAAAAATATATGTAAATTAAAAAGAGCATCCGAACAGCATCAAGGCTCCTATCACCATCATCTCAAGTGAGTATGAACCGGCATTGCTGAAAGCCTGCAGGTAAACAATCCAATTAATCAAAGATGGGCGATCATCGTTCTTGGAGGAAAAAAAAAATTAAAGGCAATGATGACACTACAGAATGTGTTTTATATAATACCGGCTGCTAAGCTTCAATTGCTAATATTAACACAATTAAGTTTTTTCATTATGTGCTACAAATGGTGCAACCATTCAAGGGCCTTCAAATTTGAGTTACAAATTTTTAAGGGAACATAAAAGTAAACCTTTTTAAAATTTTATTTTTCAGTCTAGCACTACAAGTAGCTACACATCTTTTGTTAAACTGATAATAATGTATTTTGGCATACACCACTGCTCTTTCCTCCATGATTGATGCATTTCTAATTGCCGAACAAAACTCATATTGGATGGGCACCAGAGAAGGAAATATGGGGTGGGCTTTTTGTTTTACCACATTTCCCTTAATGTCCATCTTAAAGTAGAAACTCAAAAGTCAAAAACTTGACCTACTAACGGAGTCGTTGGTCTCGTGATTAAAAAAAAAAATCAAAGAAGGAACAGGAATCACACGTGGCATCCTCTTTCTTTCTCATCAAGCCTCTCTATCCGTCCTTTTCCTCATCAAGCCATCTCTCCCTTTCATAAGATCTTCTTTCTTTTTTTCAAGTTCGTTCCTCCACCAAATTTTCCTTTTTTTCAGAATTTTTGAATCTAAGGAATAGTATGTATATAATTTTTTATGTTAAACAAAACTAAAAAACTGTGCACTGTGTACTAATAATGATGAATACTATATTATGGCAACCGTATATTGATTTACCTAGAGGTGTGTATTATTAACTTGCTAGATAATTTAATTTGCTATGTATGTATTACTTGGCCATATTAGCATGTATTGGTAAAAAGCATGTTTTCGAAACTGTGTATCAATTTATCTAGAGATGTACATTGGATCATTGCTAGATGTGTATAAAAGAAGCTTACAGTATGTATTAGGAAGTCAACGAGTGTGTATCACCTAATCATATAATATACACTGGTGAACGTGATATTCTAAAAACTATGTATCAATTTGATAGGATGTGTACATTGGATTGCTAGACGACTAATTTATTAAGTATGTTACCGGCCGTGTACAGTGTACTACTATACTCTATGTTTTAAAAACTATGCATCGATTTATCTGAAGGTGTGTATTAGCATACTAAATGACTAATTTACTTAGTGTGTATTATCTAGCCATGGAGTGTGTACCGATAAAAAGCATGTTCTGGAAACGAGGAAGCAAGAGAATGTCGTGCGTAATTTCTTTTCTTTTTTGGTTTTTGTACCGCACATGATTTCCTTTCCTTGTTTTTTTTTTTTTTTTTTTTGAATCATGGGAACGACTTCGTTATTAGGAGAAGTTTGTGACTTTTGGATTTCTACTTTAAGATGGGTACTAGGAAAAACATAGCAAAATAGAAAGCCTATCCCATATTTCTTCCTTTGGTGCCCATCCCATATGATATTTTTTCCTTAATTGCCAAGTCCACATTGCATTAGCATTTATATTTTGCACCACTTATGATCCATCTCATACCATTTATAATGGAGGGTGGATGCCAAGAAGATACCTATTTCAGAGTCATGCAATTGAATACCATAGAATCTCATCTAACTCAGTGCGACTGATTCTAGTATTTGAAATTTTGAATCTAAACTCTGGGCCGAGGCAATGAGAAAAGACCATAATGCTAGGATGGGTTTGGGAATTACTTAGGGATATAGCTATGGATAGGTACATTAAACAAATGAGACAATGGGGAAATAAGAAAATGCTGATGTATGTACCAAAACAATACGAAGATGTATTAATGAAAAATATACAGAGCTGACCTTGAGCATGCCAAGGACTTCATTTTCTTAGTGTTATGAGACTCCAACCAATCCAAGGTAGAAGCATGCACTAGTTAGAGGACTTGAGAAAACCTCTCATGTCCCATACCAAGTAGAAGAAGTGAACAAAAAAGTAGGAAATTGTGCAAGAAACAAGAACAGACAATATGCACAGGAGGAGAAACTATTCTGTAGGCTTAAGGTATGACTCAAGCTAGTAATTAACTTTTGAGTATGGGAAGATTGCATACATAGATGAGGAAAAAGGAAAGTAATTACATATGGGACCACTTATCAAACATTTGATTAGATTTGCAGTACAAATTAAAAAAAAAGGATCAAACAATTCAATTAGCTTTGCAATGCACTAAAAGAAACTCAAATTAAAGCTTAGAAAACTAAATTATGGCTGGTTATCATAAGTATAACGAACATATATCCATCCCTATTTCTTAGACCTCAACCTAAAGAAGTCTTATTATTTTCCCCATTATCTGTTTGTTTGTTTCTTTATCTTTTGAGGAGAGGATGGGAAGATCCCATCAATTCTTTTCAAGAGAGATCGAAACGAATACAAGGAACTGCAACAAGAGAAAAACAGAGATGAATCTACAAAAGACATTTCATAGCAATATGCTGCAATTCCTTTATACTTAATCTCTCGCAGAGGTCTATACCAAAGACATTTCTAAGTCAAATCCCATAGCAGAAACACAAATCAATGACAATGAATCTTAAGATCAACTTCGCCATTCACATTATTCCGAAGCCAACCCAAAACAGAATGGTGTACAAATGCACAAGCAAGAGACGGGAACAAGTGAGCATATATAAAAAATGCACTCAGACTGGAACTATAACAATGTATGGGGCACCAATGATGAATTAATGCTGACCACCCCTTGCTAAAACTAGCATGAGAACAACAACATAGGTATAGCTCTAAACAACTACAAAGACTGCAGCACTGTCATGGTATAAATTGATAAAGATATATAAAGTCAATGAACGGAGAAACATATTACTTCACGCTACTCCAGCACAGAATGCAACAATGGAGGCAGAAAAAACAGCAAGAATTTAGAAGCCAATAGGGAGGGAAAGAGGAGCTTTTTTTTGCACATACTTGGGTCTGATGTAATAAGTATTGCAGTCCCATCAAAGCTGCAGCTGCCTCCGGCATGCTTGGTCTTCTGCCAGCAGCTATTGAAAGCATAGGAAGCATGGGCTACCACAGTATCAGGATAATAACAGCTACCATTAGGCCTAATCTCCTCGCAGCCAGCCCCACCTTCCCCACAGGCATAGTCCATTGCCTCTTGCAACTTTTCCGCCGGAACTGTCGGCTTCGCCACACACCACAAGCCCCCCTTCTGCTCTTCCCCTGGCCCTGGCGCAGGCTCCGGTGCCGGCACAGAGCAAGGCGTCAACGGTGGGAATACTACAGGCGGAAAAGGTGGGATTATCGGGACTTGAGCTGGAGGGGCAGCTGGTGAATGCGGTGTCACAGGGGCAGCGGGCGATGGTGGTGGGAACACAGACATGAGAGGACTGCCTGCAGGAGCTCTCGATGGAGAGGCATTCGGGAATGGCGATGGAACTCGTGGCGCATCAGGTGGGTTCGTGGGGATTTCCGATGGGGCAGCACTGGGCACGAAAGAGAAGTGGGAGTCGGGCACCGGCGCAAATGGGATGGGCGAGAGAGGAGTTCTAGGACTTGGAAGTATAAATGGAGGTGGCAGCTTGGAAAAGCTCAGCTCTTCCGAAGCAACTCGATGAACGGAGTAAACCCGTTCGTAGTTATCGGGCGGATGCGAGAATTCAGAAGACGAATCGATGGAGTAAACCAAGGTGTTATCTTGGAGGAAGCCCAGCAAAGGATTTAGTATGCCCTGTTTCAAATCACCTCCAGATAAAGAGAAGTGAGGATGGTGGAAGCAATTAGAGGAAAAAGCAGCAGAAAGTTTGATCTTTTCTAATAGACCTCTTCTCGCTAGACAGTAGTACAAATTTTTAACAGAGGGCAGAACCAAGCTCCATTGGTGTTCATGGTTTCTGTCACACAGGACCCCTTTTCCTAACTCAATGGTGGTGATCCTAGTGGAGGAGAGGTGGGCAAGGACATGAGTTTTTAGCCAGCTCTCTGCTGCTAAGACACTGGAAGAGACTATGGAAAGCTCTGCTTCAGTGACAGAGACTGCAATGGGAAGTGGGCTAGTGGTGTGAGGGGAAAGGTGAAGGCTAAACTGGTTTGGTTCCCGGAGGTTCACCAGCTGAATAGCTTCTTGACCTGCATCTAGAGCACAGACAGAAGAAAGAAGACATGAAGAGAAAGTAGAGAAGGAAGCCTATAATGAGAAAGATTTTGCCTCTTTGGCCACTCACCAGTAAGACCAAGGAGAGGTAGCGGGGAAATGAGAAGGTAGAAGTAAAACTCCACCACCCTCATCTTCTTCAACTTCTTCTAGTGGCAGGAAAAGGGAAAGTTATAATGCTAGAAAAAAAACCCCGCCTTAAACCCTTGGAGAAGTGGCGGGCGGCATTTGGGTTTTATGGGGAAGAGGGAAAGCCTGGGAAAAGGTTAAGAGAAGGGAAACGGGAATCGTTTTTCATGAAGTGGATTTTAAATGAGAAACGGTCACCAGAGCTCTTTGGGATCCGGATCCTAAAAGAGAAGGATTTTTCTTTTTCTTTCTCTTTTTTTGGGTTGATGAGAAAAAGAAGGCCGAAGAGTGGGGGAAGGGTTTGCCTGCCTCCTTTTTCTTCTTCCTTTGCGCTAAAATAGATATTTTATATATGACAAATAAGGATATACCCAATAAAATTAAAAAATAATAGATTACGAAATGCCTAGACAACTTTTCTCCCCAATTCATAGGATGTCTCCGGAGTGATAGATCACGTTGACCTTTCTGAATATATACTTAGCCTGAAATGTCGCTCCATCTCTCACAATCGTCCAAATATTTTGAAGCAGGAGTGTCTCTTTGGGGAGATGCTGGTAAGAATGTTTTGAAAGGGAAAGAAAGGAAGAAAATGTGGGAAACTTAAAGAAAGTTTGCTCCTTACTTCTTTGAGCTTCATAGTGAGAGACCATGAAGATGACGGCATTTCCTTTGGCACAAGAAGATGCAAGAGGTATGGACGTGATCGAGTAGAGTGGCGACATTAACCCCATCAAAAGTCCCCTTCTCTTTTGGCCCATTTTGGGGCTAGATCAATTTCTTCTGATGAGTCCTATAAATGAGTCCATGCCAACCTACTTGGTAGAGGCTTGCAGAGACTTGAGTCAAGACTCAAATCAAGCATGTTGTCCTGTGTAGGTGCAGCCCTATTGCACATTAAAAAGGAAAAAAGAGGATGGAAAAGGAATTCATTTCATCTTCGGTCTACTATGGTTGATCTGATCTACCTAATAATTTCTCCAAAAGTTTCTATAATCTAGCAGTTCGAGTATAGCTGCAATACACGTGTTAAGGTGCTTTGGTCCACCAACTCATCTGTCATATAGTATAAATATGTACTATGGTTATTGTTTAATCATCCTTTATGAAGAATAAGTAAAACACCAAGGGTGCAACATGGATAGGTCAACATATGAGTTAGTTCAAGCACTCAGAAAATACTAAGTCTTCCTTTATTTGATTTAATGATGAACTCAATTCACTTAAACTGAAGTCTTAATATAAAAATTTTAATATTTTATATAGATTTTTTTAGAATCTTATTTTGATATAAAATGTCCAACGAAGGAGCATTTTTCTTTTTTTTTTCATTGATAACATTTTGTCTCTTCGCAAGCCGAACAAGGCCCATGAGAAAAGAGTTTGAAAATGGGCTTTGAGGCATTTGCTTTTGAAATCCATGCACGACTGGCGATGGCGGAGGAGAGCAAGGTGGTGGATGGCGCAATCGCCGGCACGAGGGAAAGAGATGGGTGGTGAGGCCCGGGGGCTAGGCAACGCACCTGATCTCGGACCTCATGACATGATATTACATTGAAATATCTTTCATGCATGTAAAAAAAAAGTTTTTTTATTAGTACGAAGTGTTGCTACTACCTTGGATTGGAGGCGTGGTATATCATATACCTACTAAAACATCCATGCTTCAAGAGTGGTGCATGAAATCAAACCATTCATGTGTTATTCAGCAATCCTTGGCCGTCCGACTAACCAATTTGCTCGGTAGGTGATGAGTTGGCGGGGTATCGCACTCGGATCCGTAAGCGAACCCGCTTCAGATTTTATACAACCGTGTGGCGTCGTAAGTCGTAACTCCGAAGCTGCAGGGGCCATTAAAACGACTCGGCTTCAGGGTTGATAACGGCTATATAAAGGCCCGTACCCTTTCCTGTGAGGAGTCCGTTCTTGGACGTCGCTAAAGAAGCCTCGGCCTTCAGGCTCTCTTCATCTCCTCGCTTTCTCCTCGTCATAGAGAGAAGTACCTGTGGAGGTTTCTCTTCTACTTTTCTAGCGCTCCTGTTTCTCTCTCTCCATCTTCTTGGCCTTCTCCTTCTCCTCCTCTTCTTGGTTTGTGTATAAATTTGAGGCGACGATGATGGGTGACTCGTTAAGGGTTCTTCTTCTTCTACTCTTCTTTGCGTGCAGGTATTCTTCTCTAGCGATAGGCGAGGCAGCTCTGGAAGGCCTGCTGTTCACCGACCTGCAGCCATTGCTAGCTGGGGGTTCATCGGGGAAGGAGGAGAAGAAGAATAGAAGGAACAATCCCTCCGTCTCGTCGAATCAAGAATGCCCTCTGAGCCTTGGAATCTTTGGTCTCCGGCTGGTTTTCTTTCTCACGTTGGTTGGTCTTCTTCTTCTTGGTGGTAATGGCCGTGAAGGTCTGCTTCATTCTCTCTCTCTCTTTTTGTTTTTCTGTCGTTTTTTCTTCTTGGCATTCGGCCTTATATGAGGAGGCTGTGATGATTCTTGGATGAGGTTTTTGCTACAATGTCGAGAGGGAAAAAAAGGGCTATTTGTAAACGGCGAGGCGATCTTGGATGGTCTTCTGTTGTTGCAACCGTTTGCAACCGTCTCGATTTAGTTGCAGAGATTGGTTAATCTTTGTCTCCTCTTCCTCTTTCTCTTCTCTGCTTTTCTTGTTTCTGGTTTTCTTTTCCAAGAATTTGTTTTTCTAGGGTTTCTTTAATTTCTTTAATATGACTGGCGTCGCCTCGGAAGAATTCATGGCAAACTAGGGTTTCAATATCCCAAATTCTCTTTTGTTTTACTTTTCTGGTTGCTGAAAACTAGATACCGTATGCAGTTTCCAAAATCAAAAAATAAATCATGGCTTTGGTCTCTTAGATGAAACTGGAAATTAAACAAAATGATCTCCGAACTACTACGCTTTATCCTTTATCTTGTTGGGGGTCGAAGACAGGAATGGGGTTTTTTGCGGGGTAGGGGGTGCTGTTGTAATTGTGAATAATCTTGAGCTATACAAATCACATTCACAAGTTAACCTAGTATTTGCAAAAGACATCATACTTTTCTCCTACTTAATGTGATCCAAATTTGACCAATGAATCCATACAAATACATATAAATATGAACTCAAATAGGGCATGTACAAGGGTCTCATAAGACGTTACATTGTTTCTCCAGCATATGCATATAATGGAATGTAAAATTACAAGCTAGGATTCATATGCTGTCCCCAATGCTCCAAGTAGCTCTCATCCATGTGAAAACAAATATGTATTAGCTTTGGAGATGGTGAAATATGTATTCTCTATTTTAGTGAGGTTCTGAAATTCAATTATTCTTCTTAAGCATTTTCTGTGATACACAAATTAAAAGCCATTCACTTACTACTCTGTCTATCTAATGCAAGTGTTTTATATCATCACCCATCTTTATGGGGCAAGATTATAAGATTTTGTTTAAATACCTGAGATGACACAGATCAATCAAGAACCCTGGGGGGTCAGTGTTAAGTCCTGAACCTGCTCAGCTAAAGCAAATGACTAATTAACAGACCTGTCCATGTCTTCATTGATTAACCTGGGAAGACTGATGAGAGTTTGTTTTTTTTATAGTAGCAGTGTACCTCACCCGAATTCATGATAATGCAGACATTTTAGCCATCTCATGGCCCCTGCTAGTTGAGTAATAAGCTCATGCTATCTTCGGCCCTTTTTTCTTTTTTTTTCCCCTTTAATTTTCAGTTGGTGACTAATTTTCAAATAAGGAGAATATAACATTAGGAGGAGCGCAATCTGTTGAGGTATTATTGGGAAGAGACATGTGGACATTAGGAGGGGCGCAGTCTGCTGAGGTATTATTGGGAAGAGACATGTGGCCCAACGGTGAAGCTCTTATTGAACCTGCAATGTGGTTAGTGGCATCCTTAGAATAGAAGTGATATAAATGTCCTTAGAATAGAATAGAACTTTTATCAGTCTTAAAAGGAAAAAAAATGATGCTTTAGTGTGTTTAAGATTCAAAATCTTGGACGGCAGGTGCTGATGGGCTTGGTCCCCAAAGAAAAAATAAAGGATCGGTGGATGCAAAACTTGTTGTAGATGGAGCCAATGGTGTTGCTGGAGAGAGGCTAGTAGAACTGAACAATGATGAGAGGGTTGGAGTTTTACGTGAGACTGATGTGAGATTCAGGTAAGAAGGGAGAAGGCGTACTTAATGAGAGATGTGCTGCTGGTTATGTGCAGGAGAAAGTTGTTCCATGTGGATTTGGAGCGGATGATGTAGGAATAAGGTGCCTCCTTTTTTCTTTGCTTAGTAAGTTAGAAGCATGATACATTGAGCTTGTATTTCCTCTAATGCTAACTGCATAGGTCAATCTAGTGTTCAAGTGTGCTAGTTCTGATGGTGATGCTGACAGGCTTGTTATTTATCTGTCTTATCACAAAGTAACGATAGCATTGATCTTGTTGATGGAGATAAGGTATTTTCTCTCTTTTCAGTATTTATCAAGGAACAATTAAGTATTTTTAATCAGAAGGAAATGAACTATGCAAAGAATTCCCGGCAGGACTTGGCATTGTTCAGACAGCATATGTGAATGGAGCATCAACAGATTTCCTCAAGCATCTGGGACTGGAAGTAGTATTTACTCCTACAGGTGTGAAATATTTGCTCAAGAAAGCTTCAGAGTATGATATTGGAATATATTTTGAGGCAAACGGGCACGGAGCTATTCTGTTCTCAGAAAATCTTTTATCTAGATTGGAGGATATGAACAACCAGCATGCCTCTGTATCTGCTGGTCTACTCACGAATTTATGTAACAAGTTTAACCTACATGCCTAATATTTTAGGGTATTTAAAATTCAATTACTGTTTTTCTCGGGTTCAGAGCATCATGAGGCTATTCTTAGATTGTTGGCAGTCAGTCAGTTGATCGATCAAGCGGTAGGAGATGCTCTTGGCAGGTTGCTTTTGGTGGAGGCCGTGCTGCAAGATATGGGATGGTCAATCGAAAGGTGAACTTTACAGTGACCTGCCCTGTAGACAGCTGAAGGTAAGTTGCTTATGTGGGTTCTTGTTTTGATGATGCTATTTTTACACAACCTAGACTTACATGAATACACCCACTTGCAGATACATAGACTGAATTAAAGTCTACTTAATATGGAAAACCACAAAATTGATTAATAATAACTGGCAGTTCTGTATTAAAATTTTAGAAGTCGGTGTCTCTGAATTTTTCATGTCATGCCTATTTGTCTGGACAGAAAGATATCCGCCGCATGAGGTTTTCTGTGATTGTACATAACTGTCCAAATTCAAGAAGACAAAACTTGTACAACTGGTAATTGTTTTTTCACTCCTTACAGGTTACTAATTTTATTAGCGATCTGTACATTTACGTGTGGATTTTTGATAAACTGAATGATGTTTAACAACGAATCCTTTTCATTCAAACTAAAAGAAATTGATAATGAACAGTGCTTCAAAAATTTCTCCAGTTTACCAGCAAATAGATCAATTTGTTGCTACGCCTACCATTTCTGCTGGTTGCTAGACCCACTAATTGTTGATATGCCTGACACTTCTTCTGTTTGTTGGATGAAGTTATCAACTATTCTGCTTATTTGCTGCGTGATAGTTGAGATAATTGATATAGTTCCCTCTCATGAAATTTTGTTGTTGAGCAACTAAAATTCTTTGCTTTTCTTTACCCAGAGTAGAGTGGCTAAAATGAACTCCTTCAGTTGTTCATTACCAATTTCTAAGCAATGTTTGTGTCACCAACTGTAATTTTAATATTCTTTAAGATATCAATGTATTTATTGTCCATATTTAAGACCCATCTAGATTTGATTGGATGACTTTCTTCCTAGTTTCCTTCTAAGTTTGGTTTTGTGGTTTTGGTTGGGGCAATATTTTTGGGGGTGGGTGGGGTGGTGGGGTTCATATCATATTGGTGAGTGAATACATGTTCATATATATAAGTGATAAGATGGTAGAAGATCAATTTTGTTCTTCTAGGGACATGGATTTTTCTATTAGATTAAGTTGGTAAATTGAAGTGATTTAGTTATTAGTAATCTTTAGGTACGAAATAAGGGAAGGATGTCTCTAATTATATTAAGGAGTTAAACTTTAATAAGGATTTAAATTGAGCTCATGATTAGCATAGAGTATTTTAGAATTGAAGTTAAAGGAATCTATTTTGAATTAAAAAATTTTGATTTTAGTTTTGAAATCAGTAATTGCTTTTTACAGATAGATTATTATCTACTAATAGAGGATAGCTCAATGCATGAGGCTCTTTCTATTATGGGGCTTGGTGAGGGTCAGATATATGCAACCTTATCCCTACATGCAGAGGGGCTATTTTCTTGTTTTGAATTCATGACCTCTAGGTCATAGTGGAGCAACCTTACTTTTGCCCCAAGCAAAATTCACTGTATCGTACCGAACCGGTGGTACGGGGCGTACTGTACCGGATCGGTACCGATACCTAGTACGGGACCATACCGGCACTCGGTATGCCGAACCGGCCCCATACCATATACCAAGACGGCACACCTTGGCCCCAAGGCTTCCTCACAGATTATTATCTACTAATCCCTCACAGGAAAACCCATATTTGTGATTTCTTTATATTGATCTGAAGAATCTAAAACCTGTTGTGCATATTGCCTAATATATACAAATTAAGAGTTGCTCTTGTTAAAATATTCCTTTACAGATTTAAAAATGTGGAAATAGATCTGCAGCTATAAATTATCTTGTGCCACATTCACATCAGAATAAATCAAGCATCATGCCTGATAAATTGATCCTTCTATGGTGTTACAAATAAAGTAAACCAACAATGTCACCAACAATTGATCCTTCTATGGCGTTATAACTTATTAAAAAATTGAAGTTAACTTTATCTTCTAATCTCTTTGTACCTATCTCCTTTTTTCCTAAGGGTGCATCCAACATCAAATTAACCACACTCCTCTATATAAGATGTAATCAGAAAAATTGTTATTATGTGTAGTAGATTTCAATAGGAGATTTGTTTAAAAAACTTTTTTTGTTGACATTTTTGGGTTCACTGATTTTTATGATTCTTTTTTACTAAGGTAAATGTTGTTGTCACTGCAAATGCAGAAACACAGGTTGTGAAAACATTGGGACTGCAAGAAGTGATTGATGCTGAGACTGGTAAGCAGTTGCTTGTCTGGAAAGTACCTCCAGTTCGCAGTTGCTTGGCTGGAAAGTACCTCTGGTTCGGTTTCCTATATATGGATTGATTTTTTATCTATCTTTAGATCTTATATGAAAATTCCTACCTAATTAGTATACTCTCTAACCCATTTGACTGAAATTTAGGAGATTTTGATGATTAGTATCCTAAGTTTTGTTTAACAAATAAATCACACTTACTGATTGATAGCACTTTCTTTGCTAGAATTTATTGCAGCCAAGTATACTCGAAGGCGATGTTTTATCCGACCATCTTGTACAGAGGGTGTAATACATGTATATGCTGAGGCATCCACACAGCAGGCAGCTGACAGGCTTGCCCACTCTGTAGCATAACATGTTGAGCACTTTCTTGGGTTTTGCAGTCCTCACCAGTTGGCTTGAACAGACAAATTTCCAAATTTTGGATGTTTACTTGACAGGTCATGGTAAGCATTTGCCTTTCTTGTTATAATCAATCTTCTAGTCGGTTCAATCCTGTTGAGATAGTTACCTCGAGAATTCCTCTTGTTTTGTGAAATTAAAGTATATGTTCATGCAGTTCTCCCATGGTTTCTGATATCGCCGGTAATTAACTAAGTTCCATTCCCTTTGTCCATGCACATGCATGCAGAAACATATCGTAATTAATGCAGATTTAGTTTTGTTGTTTTTGCTGATAGGAAAATAATGTAATTACTTGATATCTAGTTGTTTCTACAGATTTTTGTTTGACTAGTCGAGGACCCAATTATATAATTTTCTGCGCAGAGTTAGGTTTAAATACTCGCAATCTATATTGATGAGACATTCTGCTTTTTTCTGATACAAGCCATTTAATTTAAAATGGCTTCATAATCTATGTTTCTAATTCTGTTACTCCATGATAATATTTTAGTTTCTTTTTCAAACTAGAAGACTTTGTTTTAGAATGTATCTCTATATGTACATGCATGCATGGTAAAAACAAACGGGAAAAAATTGCATATACATGCACATATACATACATAAATAAATATGTATGCATGCACCAATACTAGGCATGTGTGGTTTTATTCAAGAGGAAGGAAAATTTGAGATGGCATCCCCATCAATTGTTTGGAATAAAAAATTAATAAATAAACCTCCTGTTCTAGCCCAGGTACTTTTTGTTTATGTCTCTTAGTTATCTTAAAATAAGATGGGGTCTATAGCAGGGAATTAAGACTGGGACATACTGCCTTACCCAGATCCAGCCACTCTGTGTTTGTATATGCATAAAGAGGTGCATAGGTACATACCCAATATATGTGCATGCACAAATAATGACATGCCGCATGTTTTCATGCTGATTTATTTTATTTAATTTTTACTTTATTTGAATTCATTTTCTTTCAATTTTTTAATGTTCTCATTTTTTTCTGGCTGACTATTTGTCAAGTAATTCTTGAATTTCTATTTTAGATGCATTTATTTTGCTGTAGTAGACTGAATGACCATGTATGTCACATGGATCTGCCAAGTTATTTGCTCTTCTTTCTTTACTTTGGATGAAAATAATGAGGCAAGCCCTTGGATGATTTGCTGTTATGTAGGAAACCAATCTTTGCCATTTGTTTTGATCGGCTGTGTAAAGGATTTCTCTTTTCCTCAACACATCTTCTGAAATTATGCAATTTAGAGCCATCTTCTTCATGTATCTTCTGTCACTGCTCACCTTCTTCTCCATATCCTTTTATTCATCTCTTTTTATTTTTTTATTGAAATGGTGATGATGGTGATGATGGCAAGCCAGCATAATGAGATTTCAGTTTAGTATCTTTGCACTCTATTCCAGTGTTGATTTACCCCATCTCCTCTTCTCTTCCTGTGTTCTCTGATAATGGTGAGGCAACTTTTTTCGTCTGCCAGCACAAAGACCACTGCTTGCTGCCATAATTAGGTGGAAAAGTTGGGAGGTAATGGGGTTTGTTAGATGTGGGGATTCTTCTAGGCCTCGGACCCTATTGACAGCTATTTCCCTTTTCCAAGTGCACAATCTGCGACCAATACTGTTATTATCTATGGTTAGAGGAAACATAAAAAAGTGCCTTACAAGTCTATGGTTGGTGTTTCTTACATTCTTTTATAAGAGCTTGGTCAACAATTTTTACATTCTTTTTTCCCCAGTCTAGTTATTGAAGTTTTTTCTAAGAATTTTGTCATTTTTTGACATTTCCTTTTGAATTTTGATTTGTTGCCCCCAGCCAACCAATTTTTGAACGTTGACTTGTGATTGTGGTTGTCTATAACATTTGTCTTCGTATTACTACTTATATGAGGTTTTGATAACTTGTGGAATAAGGATTTATTCTGTCTCAAAGTGACCACTGGATCGCTTGCTCAAGCTGTATCACCTCTTGCCACTTGTGCAGGAGGGCAGGGGTTCTATTCTAGTTGGAGTCAACCCGCAAAGGGTGGGGTGGGTACAGGTATGAAGGTGGGGATTAACCCCTCCAAATCTCAAAAAAAATTCTGCCACAGTGGAAAATGCAAAGCCTCATTTATCGATCTTGAATGATGAGGCAATCTTGGTTTCTCTGTTGTTTTAGAGGCTTCCAGCTGTTTTTAGTTCCAGATAGCCGAGACTCAGAATTTCTGAGAATCTAGTGGATCTGTGCTTCCTTTTACTTTCCCATTCTTTTAATTCGTTTTCTTGTTTTTTCTTTTTTCTTTTTTCTTTCTTTTCCTGATTGGTTTCTTGGGCCTTCAGGATTTCATATGCTATACTGGTGAGTGAAAGGTTCTGGAATCTAGGGGTAAATCTAAAATATTATTAGTCCCCTTGAGACGTGGCGGTTGAGGTTCTGTGGTACCAGACTTCATGCCACATCAACGTGTATAACTGCTACCAACGATGTTCCATTCTCTGCTCGGTTCTCTGTATTTTCAGAAAACCAGGATAGTTTGTGGAGGTCGGTAAAAAACAGCTGGCCTTTCCTTTGTCTAGTAGCCCCCTGAGAAACACTTTTAGTTTGATAGAAAGAGAGAGAGAGAGAGAGAGAGAGGGGGGTGGGAACGGAGGAAGAGGAGCATCTATGGAACCTTCTTTGTTACATATTCACCACTCCTTTTCTCTATTCTCCTTCGTGTTCTTCATCACCATCTCCTCCTTTTATTCCTATTCCATGTTTTCTTATTGTGGAACCAAATACAGCATTTATGTTGTGCTTATGTATATACCAAGGCATTGACTGGTGACTTGTAAGGTTGGTTAGTTTTGTATTAATAACCCTCATCTCTCCTCACTTTTGCCAGTCTTCTTCTCTGACAATAGGTGAGGCAACTCTGGAAGGTCAGCTGTTTTGCAAGCAGCCATTCTGCAGGTATTGTTAGATGGAGAGATCACTATAGGGAAAGAGGAGGGGGGAATCTTTTGCTCTGATCAATTCAGGTATTGATTTGAAATGTAGAACACTAGGTCTATGGCTTATTTGCTAGCTTTTTAGGAGAGCTTTGTTATTTCGAAAGGTTTCCCATCCCCTCCTGAGCCTCTAATGACTTCTCTTTCTTCTTCTTGTTCTTCTTTTAGATGAGTAATGGCTGTAAAGTTGTGCCTCTTTCTCTCTCTCTCTTTGCTCTTTTTTTTTTCTTTTGTGTTTGTTCTTTGTCTTTCATTTTCCTTAATTGAGAAAGTGGCGCTACTTTCAGGTTTATATGAGGAGGCTGTGATGATTCCTGGATGAGGAGTTGCTACAGTATGAATAGGAAATCAGATAGCAACACAAGATGGTCTGCTGTTATGCAGGCAATCATTTGCAGCCATCTTGACCTAGTTGCATCAGACTTTGAATAGGGTGCTGGACGAAATGGCTAATATAAGCCTGCTCTTCCTCTTCCCCGTCTTTGATTTTTCCAATATCTATTTTTTCAAGATTTTTATTTCTAAGGTTTCGTTTCAGAAACAGAAATTGCTTACAAGTTTATTGTCAGTGTTCTTTACTATCTTAAGACTTTGTAAGAGCTTAGCTAATTAACTCCTCAATGTTTTCCTTTGCATGAAGGAATATATACATATGTCAGTCGTTTTTTACAATTTTTAATTCCAATAACTAGATTATTTTTTAAGTTGGGGTGGACTCTTGACATCTTTTTCTCCTTTTCTTGCCCCTCTATCTCAAATCTCTGCCCCTAGTTGAATTATTCATGAACACTGGACTTCTCCTCCTTAGGAGGCTTTGGTGATTTTGTGACAAGAATTAGTACTGCTGCAACATGGAAAAAAATATTGCTTTATTCATTTATTTCTAACGGCACGACAAGTTTTGATAGTATGCTGTTTCACAGGCAACGCGTTGGAGCTGTTTGATTCATTGCAGATAGCCTGAGACTCGCAGAATTCCTGGAGAATTGGTGTATCTGTGCCTCCACTTTCTTTCCCATTCTATTAATTTGTTTACTGGTTTTTCTTGTTTCTTTTGAGATTTCTTGAGTGTTCAGGATTTCATATTGATAGTGGTGGGTGAATAGCTGGTGGTAGATCTCAGAAAAAACTAGCTTCATTATGCAAGTGTAAATGCCCGTTTCTATCACATTCAGGTTGGTATAAGTATACAAATTATTTGCTTTGCTGCTAGAATTTTTACTGCATATGGCTTTGATCTATGTCATTAAGAGATGATCATGCCCCTTCCCTGAGGAAAACATCATCATCATCATCATTAAATTGATCCCTATTTCCTCTATGCATGTTTTGGTATCATCTTTTTTTTTTTAACCTTTTTTCCCTTCTTGTGCATCACGCACACACCCTATTCATTTCACTGTGTAAGGCTAGTTGTGCAGAAAAAAAGTTATGGGGAAAAGAGTAAGTTGTGCATTGTTTTTCAGTTGAAATCCCGCATCTCCTATTGCTTGCTTGTCTTCTCAAACAATAGGTAAGACCAAAAAATGCCGAAGTGGACCGTACCACCTGGTTCAGGCCGAACCAAGCCGACCCGGTCTCTGACGGGGTCGGTTCGGGCATATAAAACGGTTCCAACCCCGTAAGCTAGTACAAGAGCGAATCAGATGGAACCGTTTTATATGCCCGAACCGGTTGTGGCATTTTTGGCGACCGGTTTGGTACTAGTTCGGCAATCCCACGCTATGGCATTTTTGGTGACCGGTTCGACAATCCTTAGGCAAGACAACGCTGGATGTAGGCTAGGCACTACTGGACGGTCTGTTGTTCAGCAGACAACTGATTTTCCGCTACTTTTAGATGGAGAACAAGCTAGATGGGAGGGAGCGGAAATATTTTTGGTCTGATCAATTAAAGGTTTCCTTTGAGCCTGTGACAAGAGCCATCTATTATTGGTTTTCTTTCTCAAGCTTATGCCTAGGCTTTTGAGAGTTTAGTTGACAAGAGCCATCCACTCTCCAGGCCCATGATTCTCTATTTTTCATTAATGGCCCTTGTTCTCTTTCTACCCAGTCTTCTCATGTGGTGTTGCTTGCGTTGGTGTCTTGGTGCTTTTTTCTCTCATTTTTTTTTTCCCATTCTTTCTTCCCTCTTTCCTTTGCTCATCCCGAAGGGGAAAGCGGCATCACTTCTAGATTTACATGATCAAGCTGTGATGATCCATGAGATAAGGTTTACCTACATTTTAAAGCACAAAACAACTATTTTAAATGAAAGAAAATCATCAATGATCCACATTCAATATGCAACTGTTTGCAGCCATTTGTTTAGTTTACAGGGAACTAATTCTAAAGATATACATAATGCCGGTCAAACTTGTGAATGTGAACCTCTTCTCTTCCTTTACTTCCTTTCCTCACTTTTGTTGAAGAATTTTTGTTTTCTGGGTATCCTAAATGTGTTTACCATGTTTCATTATTATCATGGTTTGTTCTAGAGGTTCCTCAAGAGTTTATAGGATATGGATGTGGATGAAGCATCTAGGATTTTGGGAGCCCAGATTCTCAAATATCCCATTTTACTTGGCAAAAGTTTACGATCTCGTGACCAGAGTGTATGTAAGATTTTAGCGGTTTGGAAATTCTGTCTCGATATTTTTTATTGTTTTCTCTTGACTCATTCTTTCACTAGAATTACTTTTCTTTGCACATCTCAATGGTTTTGGTCTTTGACACTTTTCTAGACTCGGTCTCTCCATTTCCCTTTTTTTCTGTGACAAACGATAATTTGAGAGAATCTCCAATGCTATCCTTGACACCTCCAAAGAAAATTCCATTTGTAGGAGCTTTACAAAGTATCAATAAGATGCCACATTCTGCTTTTCTTAAGAGTGCTATTCCATTTCCCTTTTCTTCAAGTTGTTCTCTATGTGGGCTCTGCAGGAGCTCGCAAAGAGTTCTTCGATGGTGCCAGTGTTAAAAAGTTTTCGTTGATCATTGATGATGCTTGGTCAATATCACAGTTTGATTCCTTGGTTCCTTATATATATATGTCCACTACAACCATCCATGAATAAATCAATAAAAATGTAAAACTGCATTCTTTATAACTGGAACAATCTGTTTCTGCTAAGGCAAGTGTTGCAGCCTATTGAAGACCCTATATGATATCTACTAAATAGGAACATTAAGCCTCCCTCCTCCTTTAACTTAACACACCTTTTCTTTTCTTACATTCATATTCTTTTCTTTGTATTCCTAATATCATGCTTCATTTTTTAGCTTGTCAACTTATGAACTTATATATGTCAAGGCCATACTCTAGACTTCTGGATTCTTCTTTCACTAATGGTCATGGTAATGGTAGTGGTTTGTATTCCTAATTCATTTTTCTTGATGGAGGTAGAAGTGGCATCTATTTCCTTTTTCTCTTTTATCATTTCTAAATTATAAAGGCAGAGCTGATTTCTCCAGGAGGGACAAGGCTTGTTGGTTTAGTTATGCTCTGTGATGGTCAAATAAATTCTATTAATTCTTCCCTCATATATGAGAGAGTGATTTGCACATTTTTACTGCTTGCACTTGATACTTATATTACACACCTATTTACTTCTTTTGGAAAATACCCCATCCCTCAATCACCTCATCAAAATAAAGAAAAACACTTAAGCACCAATATTCTTTCACGATTTATCCAGTTGATATGCTGGGTACTGATTTTTTTTTTAATGTATTTTAGATAGATTTGGATTCCCATTATGAAAAAAATTGGTTAAATACATTTCTATCTATTGGATGCATGCGTTTTCCATTATGTATATAAACTCTTCATGCATATACACATGAAAGAAACATTGTATTTACATGCATAGATGCATGCAGCCATCCAAAAGTTTATACACACTACTGCTTGGTAGGTCTGATTTGTCTAGTTTATTCAAGACTCGAGAGGAAGGAGCATTTGATAGATGGTTGTAATCCCATCAGTCGTGATATTTGTAGTATTTCTGATAAACATGCTAGTTTTGTCTATGTACTCACATTTCTTTATCTTTCATATATTAGCGAGTGAATGTACATCAAGGGAAGCATTTATTAAGGTGGATGCATCTTTATACTAGAGGGGTGAGATGCATGGTCTCCACATCCACATCCAGTTATGCTGGTCTCTTTTGTTATACATAGACATCGATAGATGCAAATTTTCATACATGTATAGCTAATATGTATATAACATATACATACACTTGACCTTTCAGCATTTTTCAACAATCTTGCCATCATCTAGGCAGCACTTATCTGATCTCTATCTAATTCCTTCCCTACACAGTAGGTTCAACCCCAATGGTTGCTCATTCTCCTCTCATTTTTAATTAGAGCATTTAAAATATGTAGACTTGTTGTATCAACATAGATTCTATTATGCACGATAATTTATTTTCTAAGATAGATTATGAATCTTTGCTCTTCAAGTTACCCACAGCAAACTGCTTTGTCTATAAAAGAAGCAACTCCATTCTATGCATCTAGCTCTACCTATCTTTTAAGATAACACTAGTTCATCTAAATTGGAGAAACCTCCTTTCATTTATGGCTCTTGAGAGAAGAGCATTTTTTAATTTTCTTTTGAATAAAGATGCAACCTTATTCTAAACAATAATCATCATAATCTTTTGTATCTAGTGATAATACAATTTCTCATAGAAAAGCTACATGTTCCATCCTCTTGCACTTTCATGTCTTACCATGCCATGTCAGACTAGTTTAGTAAAATTACAGCTAATATGATTTCTGTAACCTAGTAGAAGCTAATTAATGCATCCAGTCTTGATGGTTATATTTTTGTGATATGGTCATTTTGTGGTGGGATATATGGAGATCATCACTAGCCATCTAGGATATCCAAAAAGAAGAGTCATGGGTTGGATCGCATGTAAGGAGTGGAATGAATAGTTTGGTGCATGGGTGGGTGTAAAGTTTTATGTGCAAGAAGGTATTCTTGAGATAAGGTAACATCAAATGGATGGAGGAAATTGGAGGAAAATAGAGCCGTCCGATATGGTTTTTAATAGTTCATTGGAGATGGCGGCATGGAACAAATTGGAGAACAGGAAATTGTATTAGCAGATAAGAGACTATTAATGATCATGTAGGGGAGGGTTTGAGGTGTAGGGGAGGGTGTGTCAAATGGATCGAAATTGAAGCATATGAGTCTTGGATAAGCATCTTTCTGCAGTAATTGTTTGGGTTCATGGGTGAGGGGTTACCAGCCTAAAATTGATTTCCGATTAAAGCAGTTAGAAAGATAGTTCTAATTGAAATTTTGTGGTTCATCTGTGGAGTGTGAAAGAAAGCGAAAGTTTTGGGTGTTTTAATTTGCAGTTTGGAGATTTTGAAGATGGGTTTATAATGTAGGCTAGCTTAAACTACTGCACAAAACCTGGGGTTAAGTAGTATAATTTAAGGCAAATGGCCCAATTCTGACATTCAAAGGGTTGACAAATGTTGTGAATTTAGGTAGGTTAACTCAGGGTTTAGGAGAGAATGAAACAAGTATTAAATATGAAGTCAAATTGTGGGAAATTTTATTACAAATAGATTATGGGGGTCCATTTGTTGAAAGTTTGAATGACATGCTTTTTGGTCAACCCTCTATGGTTAGGGTCTAGATAATGTTAAGGCATAGTAGAGGTGTATCGTTTGGGGGGGGGGGGGGGGGGGGGG